>CM067360.1:42974497-43048935 GCA_034401795.1 Chaetoderma sp. LZ-2023a | reverse complement strand
ACACGACGATGTTATTGCTCTTGTTAAGATCTTTGGTTAAAAATATCCCCGTATTTCCTTTTTCGTTTCACAGTTGAAAGTAAAGATGCCAGAACAGAGTTTGTACAGATCGCCCTGGAGAGAATTGCGGGTACATTTGGCAGCTTGACCATTCACTGGTCAGTTATTAGCACTGATCAAGGGATGGCCGATCTGGAGCCTCAGTCTGGCTCAGTCACATTTCCACCTGTGCAGACACTCGGCCATATTGCTATTAGCTCTGTAGCTGATGAGGTAACTAGAGGCTAGACTGTCTCGTGTTACATTAAATTGACATATGAGATGCCTGTTGATTTCATTCTGTTTACCCAGTGTGCAATGCTACCCAGTGTGCAATGCCCTGACTCCATATTCATTGTAACTATTGGACACCATATTCATTGAGTCTATAGCCGTGAATAGTTGCACCGGTTATGGAGTCAGTGCATTGCATGCTGGGTAACACTGCATGCTGGGTAAATTGCACAGAAATCAGCAGGCATCTCATAGCTCATGCAAATGTTTCTCTATTTAATAGACATGAGAACTTTAAGAAGCACACCGTACTAATTATCACTAAATGGCCACTTTAATGGTGTAAATTTGTCAAGAAAATCAAAGTATTTGGTGTTATAATATGTCTTTTTGCAGGCCAGAAGTAGACTATTGTAGAAAATTTACAAGAAATCTCTTTGACTGCAAATGGAAATTCTCAAGACCACTGTACTAGGAGGTGCTGGCTGGCTTGACCGGTTAAGGAGTAAATATAACTGCTGTGATTCTAGCTTAACATTTAATGGTCAAGACGGCCAAAACCGGCATCGGCAGTGGTCCTGAGGAATGTCCATTTGCAGCACAAGAGAAGACTATTTTTTAACTCTTACCACTGACTGAGTGGCTCATTGGTAAATCTTCAAAACTACTCTTCCTTTGACTGTGAAATAATATATAGTTAACAATTATTTTGATTTTCTTAACCAAATTTGTTTAATAACAAGTGTCATATGAGATTGAAATACGTGAGTTTATCAGTGAAAGGCTTAAATTGTTTTTATTATTTATTTAGAATAGGGAGTTGCTAAAAACTATTGCCGATAATGTAATTGTTAATTAAAACTTTTATTTCTAAGCTCTCTGCCGTACTTTTACATTTTGAAAAGTTAAATCTTTTGACAATTCATTTGTTTTCACATCAAGAGTATACTTACCTCCCTAATACTTTTGATATTGCTAATATCGGCTTTCACTCAATAAAACACTCAGATTAAAAACAGTTAGGTGCCCCTACTGGGCAGGGAGTCAGAGGTAGTCCGGCGGATGCTCGCCCCACCACCGCGCATGCGCCGACTACTACTTCCTCTTGCTCATTTATTGCAAAGGGTTACATGCGGTTTTGTGTTCTTTATACTTTTCTGCGCGTTACCTTGTTTTTTGCTCACGTTTGACGATTATTTTTTGGTGGACGCATGTCGGAAAGGGAGGATTCGCCTTTAGAAGGAGCGGGATCGCTTTATCAGGTGAATTCTTTGATATGCTAGCGTGTTTTGTCCCGGTTAATGTATTTCCGGACTCGCGCTTACCGTGATTAGCGCCTGATTATGTTGGTTTTTTACAACATGGTGCTTCATATGTCTCATTTCTCTTTGTGTTTTGTCCACAGTATCGCATAGATGCTTTGATGGACTTCTCGGCACAAGAGGATATGTTTCTCTCCACACGGTTCCATTCTACTAATACTGTTAGGTTATCTAACCAAAAAATCTATGTTCAGTGAGTTGGAGGCCTGTTATAAGGTCTCTCACTTTGCCCTCTTGCTCCAATTCTTCCCCTTAGGTGGAGAGAATGTAGAGGCGTACTATGGTGGAGTCTCTCGGTTCATCACGTTGATGGTTTGTCTATACAAGGATCAGGTATCTAATTATGTAAACAAAAGGGGAGATAATTTCACTTTTTGCCAATGCTAGAATTGGAAGAGTTATCTCTGTATATCTGATTGTTGTGTACTCGAAATGCCAATTCAACGGAAATGTTCCGTTTACTTATACAATTCGTTCTTGCACTTGGTGCTTGTGCGGATCGATTAATTTGGTCACGAGAGTGATGACGTCATAATCGGCCTTGGCTTTTTTATTAACAATTAACGTTTTGTCCATGGCTGGTTCTTCTTGATTTCTGATCTTGATGATCCTGTCCTCTCTTTTTAGTTGGTTTTGAGTTCGCTAACCTTAACTATCTTGCTCATTGTCCCTGTCCTTTGTCCTGTTTCAGAGACCTGGTTGCCCGTCCTGCGGGAGGTTTCTTAAAAGCCGCTTCGTCCCGCACTTGTGCTTCAGCTGCAGTCCCTGTGGACCGTTGCTGAAGTGCGACGTATGTAAGCAGTGGGGGGGCGAATTAATGTCTGATTTTCTCGCATTGCAGGCAAGGGAGAAGGTAATGGAGGAAGAGAGGAAGAGAAGGAGAAAGTTTGTAAGAAGGGTAAGAAGAAGGCCTCATCCGCGGTGGATATGGAGGCCTTCAGGTCCGAAATGTTGCAAGAGATGCAGAGGACAATAAAGGATCTGGTCCCAGAGTTGCTTCGTGGCATGCTCCCTGAGCCAGCTCCTTTGTTGTCCTCGGCATCTGCTTACCGAGCAGGTGATCCCCGCCTCTGAATCCGGTCTCTTTAGGTCGGTCCGGTTGTGGATTCAGAGGTGGCCCCTTTGTTGGGGGCAGTCCAAGGCCCTGGCAGCAGGCATGGCGCCGCCGCCGAGGGGCCGTGGACAACGGTTGTTGCTGGGACCCGCGGTCTGCTCATCAGACCCCGGGTATCCGCGCGCCGAAGGTGCCAAACCCTCCTATGGCACCTTTCCTGGCCAGTCCGGGTTAGCTCTCTTTGCTGACCCGGAGTCTAATCTTTCTGGCCAGGAAGAAGAGGATCTCCTGCTGGGGGTCGCCTTCTGAGGACGTGGCCATGGAATACGACGTCTGTGCACCCCTCGCGGGGATGCAGGGCGACGTGTTCCATGGTTCTACTCACGCAGGAGTAGATTTCACGGTCCAGAGGGTGTCCCCGGGCGGTGCTGTTGACCACGGATACCGCATACCTCGGCTTGCCGATGGTATGGCTGGTTCTGGTCAGACCCGTGGTAGAGCGGTGTTTACCCCGCGCTCTGCCACGGCGCCTGCTCCTGGTCAAGCCGCGGAATTTAGCATGCCTGCTCTCTCGGGCCCGCATGCTTTTCCAGGCTTGCCAGGGGTATCAGCTTACCCGCCGTCGACATCAACTGCGAGTGCTCTGGAGGAAGACGAAGGCCCTCGTCTAGTAGAGCGCTCGCAGTTAGCCACGGAGGAGGATTGGTCGGACGCTTGCCAGTGGCTGGTAAGTGTTCGGCCAGATCTACCCGTGGAGCTGCCGGCTAGCCAGCGTGACCATAGGCCGTGGTTAGCTGGTAGGCCGGCGGCTACCGCTATGCCATCTCTGCCGCTTGCTGAGCATGTCGTGGACATGTTCGAAGCGGCAGAGGCGTCCATTAAGGTGAATGGACGTCTCGCGAAGGCCCCTCGCGAGGTGGCGAAGCGGTGCCGCATCGTGCCCCTGGATTACCAGCGGTACGGTGTGGTGCCGAAGCCAAGCGTTGATGATCGCGCGGCTTTGGGCGAAGATGCGCGGCCGGGCTCCCGTTCTGACACGGGAGTCTTGTGCTCGAACGCGTTGCATTCGGCAAATGCCGCGCTGCGGGATGCGGAGGAGAGTGGGAGGGCGTCGATTGCCGCTCTGTCCCACGTCTCCCAGCTGCTACAAGGGGTGGTAGCGGCTTCCGCATCACGCCAACCAAGCCCGGTGACAGTCCAGAGAGCCATTCAGGATGGTATCAACCTGGCTTTGGACTGTTTGACGCGGGCGGTAACCAGAAGTGTCCGGGCGAGGCGCACGTTTGCGCTTGACAATCTGTGCCCGTCCCAGGACCTGTATAATAGGCTGCTGCGGACGCCTATGACAGGTCCTGGTCTCTTTGGAGGTGAGGGATGCAGGCACCTCCAGGAGACGGTCACTCTGGTTAATAACCAGAGGGCGCTGCGGGAACAATTTGAGGTGCTCCGGCGGGAGCGTGTTCGCGCGGCACCCCCTGCGTATCGTCCTCTGCAGGCTCGAGGTGGTGCTGGCCAGGTCAGAGGCCAGCCACCGTCGCAACGTAGGCCTAGGCCACGGGCGATTCGGCCAGCAGTGAGGGGGGCGCAGGCTCCCCAGCCGCACCCAGCCAGACAGCCGCCCGCGCACCGTGGTGCGCGCGGCGCTGGGCGGGGCGCGCGGGGATCTGGTCGCGGTAATCGGGCCTGATGGCCTGGTTACCGCGGTGGGAACCACTCCGGTGTTTCAGGCCGAGAGAACAGTGCCACTCTGGCCCTCCTTATGTCCACCTCTATCCCTAGGTGGACCGGTGGGCGGCCGTTTGGCCGCCCGCTTGCCAGAGTGGAAGCGGTTGACTCAGGACCGTTTAGTCTTGCGATGGCTTTCGGTCGGGTATCGTCCCGACTGGGTGACAGGCCCGCCATCGCGACTGTCTCTCGCGCCGATCTGGACTCCCATTCCACGGGATCCGGATCAGAGGTTGTGTATAGAGGAGGAAATAAATTCCCTCATACTAAAAGAAGCCATTCAGCCGGCACAGAGGTGCCCGGGCTTCTATTCAACCCTGTTCTTGGTAACAAAAAACACCGGAGGGTGGAGGCCGATTCTCAACCTCAAGCCGTTGAACAAGTTCATCGAGACACCCAGTTTCAAGATGGAGACTGTGCGCTCGGTGTTGGCGGGGTTAGAGCGAGGGATGTGGACAGCGTCGATAGATTTGAAGGATGCTTATTTCCACATTCCCATAGAGAGGAGTTTCCGTCGCTTCCTGAGATTTGCATTTCAGGGCCGGCGGTGGGAATTCAGGGTGTTACCCTTCGGAATTTCCACGGCTCCTCGGGTCTTCACCCGTGTGGTTCTCGCGATCACTGCATACCTCCGCAGGAGAAGCATAGCAGTCCACACGTACATAGACGACTGGCTGTTGAAAGCACACACCCGGGAATCGTTGTCAGCCAATCTGGAGATTGTTTTGAAAACTCTCTCGGACTTGGGCTGGCTGATCAATTTCCCGAAATCAGAGCTAACTCCATCCCAGAAGTTTGTTTACCTGGGCATGTTCTTCGATCTGGAGACGGGGTATGTGTACCCCACTCAGGAGAGGGTTCAAGTACTCATCTCGGTAATTCAGTCGGTGTGCGACAGTCGTCATGTCCTGGCACGGGTTTACTTGAGAATGCTGGGCTTGATGGTTTCTTTGGAACCAGTCATTCCACAGGCCGCCTTGCGCAGGCGTCCGATCCAGTTGTTTCTCATGACACAGTGGACCCAGAGTTCAGGTTCGCTGGACTCGAACGTGTCGGTGTTGGCGCCTCTGATTCACCACCTGCAATGGTGGTTGAATACAGAGAATCTCTTGCCGGGGGTTTTGCTAACCCCTCCCCACCCTCAGGTGACTGTGTATACAGATGCATCGATGGAGGGGTGGGGAGCTTGTCTGGAAGAGTCCACAGTATCAGGGCTTTGGGATCTGGATCAGTCCAAGGAACATATCAATCTACTAGAGCTAAGAGCAGTAGTCCTGGGCCTGGAACATTTCTTACAGAAAGTTCAGGGCAAGATTGTTCTAATTCGTTCAGACAACTCAACAGTAGTGACTTACATAAACCGCCAGGGCGGAACGAAGTCGCCCAGTCTCTGTATGATGACATGGAAACTGCTTTGTTGGTGCCTGGATCATGGGATCACCTTGAAAGCAGTTCATATTCCGGGGAGGTTAAATCTGCTAGCAGACTCATTGAGCCGAAGGATGAGTGTTTTACCCACGGAATGGCAACTAAATCAATGTGTGGCGGATCGTCTGTTCGACCATTGGGGGAAACCCAACATAGATTTGTTCGCGATGAAGAAGAATGCGAAGATGACGACGTACGTCTCTCCGATTCCAGACCCAAGCGCTTTCGCAACAGATGCGTTAGCTATCAGCTGGGAGGGAATGTATGCATACGCATTCCCCCCAGCAATCCTGATTCCAAAGGTGCTTCAGAAAATCAGGCAGCAGGAGTGCCAAGTGCTTCTGATCGCCCCGGATTGGCCAAGCCGATCGTGGTATACGGATCTGCTGGACCTTCTGGTCTGCAATCCGGTTCCGCTGCCTCTGATGGACAACCTTATCTTCCAGGGCAAGGCCCTTCACGACAATCCGTCAATGTTCCGATTGACTGCGTGGATGTTGTCAAGGAATCTAGAATTAAGGAGGGCTTTTCTGAGCAAGCGGCCATGTTTATGGCCAAAGCCAGGAGGGGGTCAACCTCCAGAGCATATAATTATAAAATCAACAGATTTGCAGAATGGTGCTCAAAAAGATGTATTGATCCAATGGAATCATCTATTCAGGTAGTGGCTGATTTCCTCTGTCACCTATATGATGCCTATAGCCTCAAGCCTAACTCTATTGCTGGTTATAAGTCAGCTTTAATGACTGTTATTCCTTGCTTGGCTAATAGGGGGAGTGATGAAGTAAGTACATTAAATGTATTAATTAAAGGCATGGGCAATCTAAGACCAAGGAATCCTCCACTGATTCCGTCTTGGAGTTTATCACTGGTGCTCCAGGTACTAGGTGATAAGCCTTTTGAACCACTTAGTTCCATTTCTATGAAAATGTTAACTCTTAAAACTGTATTTTTAATTGCTGCGGCCTCGGCAAGGCGTAGGAGTGAAATTCACGCCTTATCAGCCGAGGTTGACCGTTTTGTGGTTACAGGGGAAGGCCTTAAGCTTCTACCTAGGATTAATTTCTTGTCTAAAAATCAGTCATTGAAATATCCAGGTCAACCTATTTTTTTGCCATCTTTAACTAGATATGATCCTAATTCTAAAGTATGGTGCCCCGTACGGGCGCTGCTCCGGTACAAACAGCGTACTTCGGAGTGGCGTACCGACCAGTCAGCGTTATGGTTGTCATATATTGAACCCCATGGTAGGGCGTCTAAGGACACCATTTCTAGGTGGATTGTGGAATGTATTCAATTTTGTCACAAATCCGCCACCGGGCGACAGGTTGACGTGGCCAAGGCTCACAGTGTCCGCGGTGTCGTGACATCCACTGCCCTTTTTAATGGGGTCCCTGTGGATGATATTATGTCAGTGGCTCAGTGGCACTGTGAGTCAAGTTTTACAGACCATTACCTCCGTGACACCTCTAACCCTCTCGCCTTGTCGATTTTGAAACAATAACCGCTTTATGTTTGTGAAGAGTGCCTCCGCATTGCTTATATACTTCGCCATTCAGCGACGGTGACAACCACTTGTCGGGACTGTATCATCCTTCTCTACTGGATTCATGATGACAGCTTCCTAGTACAACAAGGTCAGTCTTGTTCATGTGTTGTTCATTGTTTTGTATTGTCACGTTACCCAGTGTTATTAATATGGTGATGGTTTATGTGGGTTGTGGTTCTTTAGAGAGAGTATACGAAAATGGAGCCTTTTCGTCTCTGTCCTATAGTACTTAGCACTAGTACGAAGAGAGCGTGTAGGACATTGAGGTCATTTAATCTTCCTCCCAAGGGAGGGGGGGGGAGCGCATATGACAAATCGGTCATCTCTCAGGCATCGGTTGTGTTATCCGATGGTTTATCAAATCCTGACTGTGTTTTCACACAGTTTCAGACGTCATAAGTGCCTTAAACGCTTGAAAGCGTATAGGGAAGAGCTGGTCTTTTGACCTCGCCTCCCTCCCGCCAGATTCACTTTCGAATTCTGGCAATATCAAAAGTATTAGGGAGGTAAGTATACTCTTGATGTGAAATAAACGAAATCTAAGATTTCTTTTTTCACGAGAGAGTTGATACTTACCTCCCTAGATACTGACCCGGCCTCTCCGCCCCACAGAGGCTCGGTCTTCAGGCTCTTGGTAGTTGCATGTGTTAGCCAATAAATGAGCCAGAGGAAGTAGTAGTCGGCGCATGCGCGGTGGTGGGGCGAGCATCCGCCGGACTACCTCTGACTCCCTGCCCAGTAGGGGCACCTAACTGTTTTTAATCTGAGTGTTTTATTGAGTGAAAGCCGATATTTAGCAATATCAAAAGTATTAGGGAGGTAAGTATCAACTCTCTCGTGAAAAAAGAAATCCTAGATTTCGTTTAGTCTCAGGCGATCTTCAATGTGAGATCGAGAAAATGTATCTTGTGGTTAATGAGTGGCCATTAATTTTCCCCAGAAAATGAAGACAAAAAGATTTTGAATCTTTAAATGCCAAATAGAACTATCCTATTACATGAATATAATATTTAGCCTAGTGTGAGATGATATAAAACTCATAGTTTTCTGTATGAAGAATCGTTAACAGAAAATAGTCCCTCTTAATTCAGCTTAAAGTTCTTCATAGTTTGATTGTTTAGAAAGAAAGATGATGTTATTGCCCTTTGCTCAGCATGTGAGATTTAGTGTGCATGTTCACACAGTAGTGTAAACGAAATCTAGGATTTCTTTTTTCACGAGAGAGTTGATACTTACCTCCCTAATACTTTTGATATTGCTAAATATCGGCTTTCACTCAATAAAACACTCAGATTAAAAACAGTTAGGTGCCCCTACTGGGCAGGGAGTCAGAGGTAGTCCGGCGGATGCTCGCCCCACCACCGCGCATGCGCCGACTACTACTTCCTCTGGCTCATTTATTGGCTAATACATGCAACTACCAAGAGCCTGAAGACCGAGCCTCTGTGGGGCGGAGAGGCCGGGTCAGTATCTAGGGAGGTAAGTATCAACTCTCTCGTGAAAAAAGAAATCCTAGATTTCGTTTATTTCACATCAAGAGTATACTTACCTCCCTAATACTTTTGATATTGCCAGAATTCGAAAGTGAATCTGGCGGGAGGGAGGCGAGGTCAAAAGACCAGCTCTTCCCTATACGCTTTCAAGCGTTTAAGGCACTTATGACGTCTGAAAACTGTGTGAAAACACAGTCAGGATTTGATAAACCATCGGATAACACAACCGATGCCTGAGAGATGACCGATTTGTCATATGCGCTCCCCCCCCTCCCTTGGGAGGAAGATTAAATGACCTCAATGTCCTACACGCTCTCTACGTACTAGTGCTAAGTACTATAGGACAGAGACGAAAAGGCTCCATTTTCGTATACTCTCTCTAAAGAACCACAACCCACATAAACCATCACCATATTAATAACACTGGGTAACGTGACAATACAAAACAATGAACAACACATGAACAAGACTGACCTTGTTGTACTAGGAAGCTGTCATCATGAATCCAGTAGAGAAGGATGATACAGTCCCGACAAGTGGTTGTCACCGTCGCTGAATGGCGAAGTATATAAGCAATGCGGAGGCACTCTTCACAAACATAAAGCGGTTATTGTTTCAAAATCGACAAGGCGAGAGGGTTAGAGGTGTCACGGAGGTAATGGTCTGTAAAACTTGACTCACAGTGCCACTGAGCCACTGACATAATATCATCCACAGGGACCCCATTAAAAAGGGCAGTGGATGTCACGACACCGCGGACACTGTGAGCCTTGGCCACGTCAACCTGTCGCCCGGTGGCGGATTTGTGACAAAATTGAATACATTCCACAATCCACCTAGAAATGGTGTCCTTAGACGCCCTACCATGGGGTTCAATATATGACAACCATAACGCTGACTGGTCGGTACGCCACTCCGAAGTACGCTGTTTGTACCGGAGCAGCGCCCGTACGGGGCACCATACTTTAGAATTAGGATCATATCTAGTTAAAGATGGCAAAAAAATAGGTTGACCTGGATATTTCAATGACTGATTTTTAGACAAGAAATTAATCCTAGGTAGAAGCTTAAGGCCTTCCCCTGTAACCACAAAACGGTCAACCTCGGCTGATAAGGCGTGAATTTCACTCCTACGCCTCGCCGAGGCCGCAGCAATTAAAAATACAGTTTTAAGAGTTAACATTTTCATAGAAATGGAACTAAGTGGTTCAAAAGGCTTATCACCTAGTACCTGGAGCACCAGTGATAAACTCCAAGACGGAATCAGTGGAGGATTCCTTGGTCTTAGATTGCCCATGCCTTTAATTAATACATTTAATGTACTTACTTCATCACTCCCCCTATTAGCCAAGCAAGGAATAACAGTCATTAAAGCTGACTTATAACCAGCAATAGAGTTAGGCTTGAGGCTATAGGCATCATATAGGTGACAGAGGAAATCAGCCACTACCTGAATAGATGATTCCATTGGATCAATACATCTTTTTGAGCACCACTCTGCAAATCTGTTGATTTTATAATTATATGCTCTGGAGGTTGACCCCCTCCTGGCTTTGGCCATAAACATGGCCGCTTGCTCAGAAAAGCCCTCCTTAATTCTAGATTCCTTGACAACATCCACGCAGTCAATCGGAACATTGACGGATTGTCGTGAAGGGCCTTGCCCTGGAAGATAAGGTTGTCCATCAGAGGCAGCGGAACCGGATTGCAGACCAGAAGGTCCAGCAGATCCGTATACCACGATCGGCTTGGCCAATCCGGGGCGATCAGAAGCACTTGGCACTCCTGCTGCCTGATTTTCTGAAGCACCTTTGGAATCAGGATTGCTGGGGGGAATGCGTATGCATACATTCCCTCCCAGCTGATAGCTAACGCATCTGTTGCGAAAGCGCTTGGGTCTGGAATCGGAGAGACGTACGTCGTCATCTTCGCATTCTTCTTCATCGCGAACAAATCTATGTTGGGTTTCCCCCAATGGTCGAACAGACGATCCGCCACGCATTGATTTAGTTGCCATTCCGTGGGTAAAACACTCATCCTTCGGCTCAATGAGTCTGCTAGCAGATTTAACCTCCCCGGAATATGAACTGCTTTCAAGGTGATCCCATGATCCAGGCACCAACAAAGCAGTTTCCATGTCATCATACAGAGACTGGGCGACTTCGTTCCGCCCTGGCGGTTTATGTAAGTCACTACCGTTGAGTTGTCTGAACGAATTAGAACAATCTTGCCCTGAACTTTCTGTAAGAAATGTTCCAGGCCCAGGACTACTGCTCTTAGCTCTAGTAGATTGATATGTTCCTTGGACTGATCCAGATCCCAAAGCCCTGATACTGTGGACTCTTCCAGACAAGCTCCCCACCCCTCCATCGATGCATCTGTATACACAGTCACCTGAGGGTGGGGAGGGGTTAGCAAAACCCCCAGCAAGAGATTCTCTGTATTCAACCACCATTGCAGGTGGTGAATCAGAGGCGCCAACACCGACACGTTCGAGTCCAGCAAACCTGAACTCTGGGTCCACTGTGTCATGAGAAACAACTGGATCGGACGCCTGCGCAAGGCGGCCTGTGGAATGACTGGTTCCAAAGAAACCATCAAGCCCAGCATTCTCAAGTAAACCCGTGCCAGGACATGACGACTGTCGCACACCGACTGAATTACCGAGATGAGTACTTGAACCCTCTCCTGAGTGGGGTACACATACCCCGTCTCCAGATCGAAGAACATGCCCAGGTAAACAAACTTCTGGGATGGAGTTAGCTCTGATTTCGGGAAATTGATCAGCCAGCCCAAGTCCGAGAGAGTTTTCAAAACAATCTCCAGATTGGCTGACAACGATTCCCGGGTGTGTGCTTTCAACAGCCAGTCGTCTATGTACGTGTGGACTGCTATGCTTCTCCTGCGGAGGTATGCAGTGATCGCGAGAACCACACGGGTGAAGACCCGAGGAGCCGTGGAAATTCCGAAGGGTAACACCCTGAATTCCCACCGCCGGCCCTGAAATGCAAATCTCAGGAAGCGACGGAAACTCCTCTCTATGGGAATGTGGAAATAAGCATCCTTCAAATCTATCGACGCTGTCCACATCCCTCGCTCTAACCCCGCCAACACCGAGCGCACAGTCTCCATCTTGAAACTGGGTGTCTCGATGAACTTGTTCAACGGCTTGAGGTTGAGAATCGGCCTCCACCCTCCGGTGTTTTTTGTTACCAAGAACAGGGTTGAATAGAAGCCCGGGCACCTCTGTGCCGGCTGAATGGCTTCTTTTAGTATGAGGGAATTTATTTCCTCCTCTATACACAACCTCTGATCCGGATCCCGTGGAATGGGAGTCCAGATCGGCGCGAGAGACAGTCGCGATGGCGGGCCTGTCACCCAGTCGGGACGATACCCGACCGAAAGCCATCGCAAGACTAAACGGTCCTGAGTCAACCGCTTCCACTCTGGCAAGCGGGCGGCCAAACGGCCGCCCACCGGTCCACCTAGGGATAGAGGTGGACATAAGGAGGGCCAGAGTGGCACTGTTCTCTCGGCCTGAAACACCGGAGTGGTTCCCACCGCGGTAACCAGGCCATCAGGCCCGATTACCGCGACCAGATCCCCGCACGCCCCGCACAGCGCCGCGCGCACCACGGTGCGCGGGCGGCTGTCTGGCTGGGTGCGGCTGGGGAGCCTGCGCCCCCCTCACTGCTGGCCGAATCGCCCGTGGCCTAGGCCTACGTTGCGACGGTGGCTGGCCCCTGACCTGGCCAGCACCACCTCGAGCCTGCAGAGGACGATACGCAGGGGGTGCCGCGCGAACACGCTCCCGCCGGAGCACCTCAAATTGTTCCCGCAGCGCCCTCTGGTTATTAACCAGAGTGACCGTCTCCTGGAGGTGCCTGCATCCCTCACCTCCAAAGAGACCAGGACCTGTCATAGGCGTCCGCAGCAGCCTATTATACAGGTCCTGGGACGGGCACAGATTGTCAAGCGCAAACGTGCGCCTCGCCCGGACACTTCTGGTTACCGCCCGCGTCAAACAGTCCAAAGCCAGGTTGATACCATCCTGAATGGCTCTCTGGACTGTCACCGGGCTTGGTTGGCGTGATGCGGAAGCCGCTACCACCCCTTGTAGCAGCTGGGAGACGTGGGACAGAGCGGCAATCGACGCTCTCCCACTCTCCTCCGCATCCCGCAGCGCGGCATTTGCCGAACGCAACGCGTTCGAGCACAAGACTCCCGTGTCAGAACGGGAGCCCGGCCGCGCATCTTCACCCAAAGCCGCGCGATCATCAACGCTTGGCTTCGGCACCACACCGTACCGCTGGTAATCCAGGGGCACGATGCGGCACCGCTTCGCCACCTCGCGAGGGGCCTTCGCGAGACGTCCATTCACCTTAATGGACGCCTCTGCCGCTTCGAACATGTCCACGACATGCTCAGCAAGCGGCAGAGATGGCATAGCGGTAGCCGCCGGCCTACCAGCTAACCACGGCCTATGGTCACGCTGGCTAGCCGGCAGCTCCACGGGTAGATCTGGCCGAACACTTACCAGCCACTGGCAAGCGTCCGACCAATCCTCCTCCGTGGCTAACTGCGAGCGCTCTACTAGACGAGGGCCTTCGTCTTCCTCCAGAGCACTCGCAGTTGATGTCGACGGCGGGTAAGCTGATACCCCTGGCAAGCCTGGAAAAGCATGCGGGCCCGAGAGAGCAGGCATGCTAAATTCCGCGGCTTGACCAGGAGCAGGCGCCGTGGCAGAGCGCGGGGTAAACACCGCTCTACCACGGGTCTGACCAGCACCAGCCATACCATCGGCAAGCCGAGGTATGCGGTATCCGTGGTCAACAGCACCGCCCGGGGACACCCTCTGGACCGTGAAATCTACTCCTGCGTGAGTAGAACCATGGAACACGTCGCCTGCATTCCCCGCGAGGGGTGCACAGACGTCGTATTCCATGGCCACGTCCTCAGAAGGCGACCCCAGCAGGAGATCCTCTTCTTCCTGGCCAGAAAGATTAGACTCCGGGTCAGCAAAGAGAGCTAACCCGGACTGGCCAGGAAAGGTGCCATAGGAGGGTTTGGCACCTTCGGCGCGCGGATACCCGGGGTCTGATGAGCAGACCGCGGGTCCCAGCAACAACCGTTGTCCACGGCCCCTCGGCGCGGCGCCATGCCTGCTGCCAGGGCCTTGGACTGCCCCCAACAAAGGGGCCACCTCTGAATCCACAACCGGACCGGACCTAAAGAGACCGGATTCAGAGGCGGGGATCACCTGCTCGTAAGCAGATGCCGAGGACAACAAAGGAGCTGGCCCAGGGAGCATGCCACGAAGCAACTCTGGGACCAGATCCTTTATTGTCCTCTGCATCTCTTGCAACATTTCGGACCTGAAGGCCTCCATATCCACCGCGGATGAGGCCTTCTTCTTACCCTTCTTACAAACTTTCTCCTTCTTCTTCCTCTCTTCCTCCATTACCTTCTCCCTTGCCTGCAATGCGAGAAAATCAGACATTAATTCGCCCCCCCACAGCTTACATACGTCGCACTTCAGCAACGGTCCACAGGGACTGCAGCTGAAGCACAAGTGCGGGACGAAGCGGCTTTTAAGAAACCTCCCGCAGGACGGGCAACCAGGTCTCTGAAACAGGACAAAGGACAGGGACAATGAGCAAGATAGTTAAGGTTAGCGAACTCAAAACCAACTAAAAAGAGAGGACAGGATCATCAAGATCAGAAATCAAGAAGAACCAGCCATGGACAAAACGTTAATTGTTAATAAAAAGGCCAAGGCCGATTATGACGTCATCACTCTCGTGACCAAAATAATCGATCCGCAACAAGCACCAAGAGCAAGAACGAATTGTATAAGTAAACGGAACATTTCCGTTGAATTGGCATTTCGAGTACACAACAATCAGATATACAGAGATAACTCCTTCCAATTCTAGCATTGGCAAAAAGGGAAATTATCTCCCCTTTTGTTTACAATAATTAGATACCTGATCCTTGTATAGACAAACCATCCAACGTGATGAACCGGAGAACTCCACCATAGTACGCCTCTACATTCTCTCCACCTCAGGGGAAGGAATTGGAGCAAGAGGGCAAAGTGAGAAGACCTTTATAACAGGCCTCCAACTCACTGAACATAGATTTTTTGGTTAGATAACCTAACAGTATTAGTAGGAAATGGAACCGTGGTGGAGAGAAAACATATCCTCTTGTGCCGAGAAGTCCATCAAAGCGTCTATGCGATACCTGTGGACAAAACACAAAGAGAAATGAGACATATGAAGCACCATGTTGTAAAAAACCAACATAATCAGGCGCTAATCACGGTAAGCGCGAGTCCCGGAAATACATTAAACCGGGACAAAACACGCTAGCATATCAAAGAATTCACCTGATAAAGCGATCCCGCTCCTTCTAAAGGCGAATCCTCCCTTTCCGACATGCTTCCACCAAAAAATAATCGTCAAACGTGAGCAAAAAACAAGGCAACGCGCAGAAAAGTATGAAGAACACAAAACCGCATGTAACCCTTTGCCAATAAATGAGCAAAGAGGAAGTAGTAGTCGGCGCATGCGCGGTGGTGGGGCGAGCATCCGCCGGACTACCTCTGACTCCCTGCCCAGTAGGGGCACCTAACTGTTTTTAATCTGAGTGTTTTATTGAGTGAAAGCCGATATTTAGCAATATCAAAAGTATTAGGGAGGTAAGTATACTCTTGATGTGAAATGCATGTGTGTACATGTGGTGTGTATGTGTGTACATGTGGTGTGCATGTATGTACATGTGATGTGTATAGGTGATCCAGCAAGGGATTTATTTGATGCTCCATGCTTCCAAAACAAAAAACAGAACAATTAGTTAGTAAAATAAGGAAAAATTAGTTACCTCTCCGGGATGTAGAAATTGTTTGAGTGTAGCTTTCATGACCATCTCGGTCACTTATTCAGCACTAACTGACGGTCGCTGGCTGCGTCACTCTGGGTTTTTCCAACGGCCGATCTTCTGTACCATATTTTCAAGTTTTCTGACGTTGCTAAGAATGTCGCGTCTGTGTTGTCTTAGGATATTTCTGAAAAAGTTCTATATCCCGGAGAGGTAACTAATTTTTCCTTATTATGAATCATCCTGGGATCGGGACCAACCTTTTCGGAAATAATTAGTTAGTAGTTAGTACAATTCTGTACACAATGTAAGATGTCCTGTAGAATATTTTGAACGTAGTTGGATTGGAAGACATTGATGCCTTAGGCATCAATGTCTTTCATTCCAATTAAGTTCAACATATTCAACAGTGCGCTTTATTTTGTTTTGGAAACATGTTATCTCTGAGCGATATTGTAACACCAAAATTCTCTATCTCACCTCCAATACATTTAATGATGTGAGTCGAACAATTGTCCGATCTGAAAATTTTCCAAAAGTTACCCAGACATTTTTTCTGGAAAATTTTCTGGTTCTTATACCCCGCCAAATGTATTATGTAATGCTGCCATCCGTCCGGGCGGGCGGGTGGGCCGGTCGGCAGGCATGTGGGTGGGCGGCAGAGTGGTTTCCGGATGATAACTCCGTTACCGTTTGTCGGATCGCATTGAAACTTCATAGGGTGGTTGGACTTGGTTTTGGGAAGAAACTTATTGAATCGACGATGATCCGAAATCCAAGATGGCCGCCAGACAGCAGCGGCTATCTTGAAAATTGGTTTCTGGATGATAACTCCGTTACCTTTTGGCGGATCGCATTGAAACTTCATAGGTGGTTGGACTAGTTCTTGGGAAGAAACGTATCGAAATCGACGATGATCCAAAATCCAAGATGGCCGCCAGCCACCGGTGTCCATCTTGAAAATTGGTTTCCGGATGATAACTCCGTTACCGTTTATCGGTTCTACTTCGAATAATACTTACCAGATGTACTATTATGATAATGTCTATTATCTAGTCTAGCTCAAAATAAACAATTAAAACTCCGCACTTTCCTGGTCCTGCCTATACTGTGTCCGGGAATACCATCGCCCCAGGTACCGAGTCAATTCCCAATCCCAGTCAGATTCGTCTATTTTGCTCTCACATGCTAGTCATGTTTTTTGTAGCTCTTAAAATTTGTGATTATTTACGGAATTAGCGGTTGTTTGTTGAATTCATTGCTGGAAGGATGGAGGATAAAGGAAAATCATCACAGGGGCAGGTTGTATCAATCTAGAATTTATACATTCGTGCCGTGATGACTGTTTGAAATTTCCTTAAATTGGCACAGTATTTTTAAATGGTAGCCATTGTTGGAGTTGCCCGGTACCCGTTAACATTTTAATCTTATCCGGGTACTCGGTTAATTTCGCTTCTGACTCGGTTCCTTCCAAGATGGATGCGCCCTTAGCCAAGATGGCGGCGCCCATGATTAATGTTTCGCTTTGGCTTGGCATGTCTATGCACTCTGTTTATGCCGATTTTTAGCTCTCGCTTCATTGTCGAGGGTGCTTGTAGTGATCAGCATTTATTTATTGGCTGTATTAACGTTAGTTAACTTCCAAGTTGTGTTTATTAATTTTCACTCAAAGAAGTTTCAAATATTTCCTGCCTAAAGGCTTGATTATCATTAATTTAAGAGAAAGTTAATGTTTCTAAGTAATTCTATTTTACAATCAAGTTAATTGTGCATATTGCTCGTCATCATTTGTCATGTGCAGCGTTTTAATTCTTCTCTGTGTTCGCAAAAGGCCAAGAACCATGACACGTTGTGCCACAAATGCAACAGGTTCATGAAGCGCAAGTACTCGGGCCATCATTGTGTGGCTTGCGTGAAGTACAAGGTGGGAAGTGATGTGTGCGCCAAGTGGTCATCGAAAATGGTGGCTGAATTCGATCATGATCGTCGTGCGCGCTTGGAGAGAATCATGAGGGACAAGGCGGCCAAGCTGGATCAGGTGTCGATGAGAGGACTGGAAGGTCGTCTGAACGAGCGTATGGATTCAGCATTGGGCGTATGGGTGGCCCAGTTCAAGGCAATGTTTGAGTCCTTGCAGTCCATGATCCCGACAATGCAGGCTGGTGCAGGGCAACCTTTAGGTGGCCCGGCTAGTTCTGCGGAGGGACAAGCACCTGTCCCTTCTCTGACCTTGGCTCAAGAGCCGATGGCGGAGGAGGAAGATATTCTTCTAATGGAAGATTCTGGCATGCCGAATATTTTGCTGACGGCTAGGCCTAGTACATCCCAGGGATCTCCCTCAGGATTTGTACGGGTTTGCCAAGTGGGTGATGTCGACGTTCCGTCGGGAATTTTCTACCCGGATTTCGTTCAACCCGCGTTGTCATTGGAGCTGTGTTTTGCGGTTCCTAGCGGCATCCCGACGGCATTAGGTGCGGCTCCTCTCAGAATGCCGGCATCTACCATGGTAAAAGCGGCTGTAGTCCGCCTCCCGTGCTGGAGCCGATGGACTGTGGTGAATCCGTGTCCGGCGATTCGTTGGACACCGGTGCCGCTAGTAGTCGGGCTCTGGACGCGCCTGATGTTGGTAGAAGTGCAGGCCATAGCTTTCAGCATGGATCGTCGGTGGCCTACTCATCCAAGGGTGAGAAGGAGGATGAAAACGGTAGTCCATTGATGGACGAGTCCGCTTTCTGCACCGAAGCTGAATGGGTGCAGGTCCTTGGCTGGATGTCCGACCGTCTCGGGATGGCATCGGATCAAGGATCTCAGCGCGATCCGGTGATGGAACGGATGTTAGAGCGAGTGGCTAGCGCTCTGTCAAGGGGCTCTTCAGCCATGCCGACGCTCCCTTTGGACACGCAGACTTCCAACATGTTGGAGGTTGCGGCATATCATCTGCCCAAAGCCCCGAAGGGGATAAGGAGTAGGGTCCATTTTCCGGAGCTGGCCTATCATCAGTATGCCTGGGTTCCACGGCTTTCCGTCGGGGAGCGAGAGGCACTGAATAGGCCATTGGCTGGAAAATCTAAGGGGTGTCCCTTAGTTTCCCAAGCCAATAAAGATCCGTTTAATGAGCTAACGCTCATTGAAGATGCGGCGAGGGCAGCAATGGCTGCGCAGTCGCACAGATGTACCATCCTGCAGGGTATGCTGACCTGCGCGGCGGAAGGTGGACAAATGCCAGAAGCTGCTCCCGGAATTGTTCGGGACAACATGCGCTTGTCCCAGGATTGCCTGGCCAAGGTGATCACCAGATCGTTGGCGGAGCGACGGAGAATGGTTCTCGATTGTGTAGAACCAAGACTTGAGATGAGGGCTGCGTTATCTTCTGCGCCTTTCATTGGTCCAGGCTTGTTCGGTGGCTCGGCATGACAAGCCTTATCCAAAGTCGCATCAATGGTTGCTGAGCAGGAAGTAGTCGGCGAGTCATGGAAGTCGACTAAGAGGACACAGCTGCAGCAGTCCTACAAACAGCATTGGCACGAGCAGCAGAGGCAGCGCCAAAGATCGCCCTTCCGTCCTTCTGGCCATGATGTCCATCGGGCATCCGGATCACAGGGACCTGGCCGTTCGTCCTCATACAAGTCCTCTAATAAGAGGCCGTATGAGGATGACAGGAAGGGTGGCAGTTCGAGCCATGGCGGTTACCGTAAGGATAGCCGTGGCGGCGGTTCTGGGCCGTCATATTCAAAGAAGCCACGGGGCGGCCGTGGAGGCCAGTCCTGACGGGTTTCCGGCGGAATCAGTTCCGGTGACGTCAGGAATGAAGGGAGTCGAGAATCTTCACCCAAGCGACTTAGCGTCTTATCATGCAAACTCGACCGCCAGCTGTGTGCAGATTCCTACCGTCGGAGGCAGACTTCAACTGTTCTCAAGCCAATGGGAACAGGTCGTGCGAGATTGTTTAGTCTGTCAGTGGTTAAGAAACGGCTACGAACCGGACTGGCTCATCCATTAATCGTTAGTTCCGTTAACATCGACTACAGTGTGGACTCCCATTCCAAGGGAATCCGATCGTCTAGATGCCATTTGCTCAGAAATATAATCATTTCAGCAGAGGAACGCGATTCATCTAGTCCACAATCTGTCCTCCCTAGGCTTCTATTCGATGATGTTCCTCGTTCTGAAACGTACCGGAGGATGGAGACCAATTCTCAATCTCAAACCGTTGAACAAATTTATTCTTTCTCCAAAATTTCAGATGGAGACTGTAGCAGCGGTGATGACAGGGCTGAGAAAAGGCATGTGGGCAGTGTCGATAGATCTGAAAGATGCATATTTTCATATTCCAATGTCAATTCCTTTTCAAAAATACCTTCACTTTGCATTCCAAGACAATGTTTGGGAATTCAATGCGCTTCCATTCGGCCTGACCACAGCACCGAGGGTGTTCACCAAAGTGGTTCTCGCCATGACTTCTTATCTTTGCAGGAGAAACATAGCTGTTCATACTTACATAGACGACTGGCTGCTGAAGGCGGGGAATCCAGTCACTCTGCGCAACAATCTGCAGGTAGTCCTAGCCTTACTAAAGGATCTAGCATGGATTGTGAATCTAGAAAAATCAGAATTGACTCCATCCCAGGAGTTTGTTTATCTGGAAATATTTTTCAACCTCAGGGACGAATGGCTTTTCCGGCGGAGAGCAGAGTCAAGAGTTTGATTGCAGTACTGGAGTCAGTTTCTCTAGGAGCTTTTCTGATGGCACGCCAATTTCTCAGGATACTGGGTTTACTAGTGTCTCTGGAGAAAGTGGTTCCTTATGCGGCACTCAGGCGCAGGCCGATTCAGATGTATCTAATGTCATTCTGGTCTCAGAGAACGGATCCGTTATCTCTGAAGATTCCAGTAAAAGAGCCATTGGTATTCCACCTTCAGTGGTGGTTATCAGAACAGAATCTCCTGCGAGGTGTTCCTCTACAACCTCCTCAACCACAAATGTCCATCTTCACAAATGCATCGACAACGGGTTGGGGAGCGGTATTGGATAATCAATCAGTGTCAGGGGAATGGGATCGGATCAATGCGCAGAAACATATCAATGTTCTCAAATTATTAGCAGTGACATTAGCACTTAAAAAATTTGAGAGCTTAATCCGAGACAAGATTGTCCTAGTAAGGACAGACAACTCAACAGTGGTGTCTTATTTAAACCGCCAAGGCGGGACGAGATCACCGGAGTTGTGCATGATGATTTGGAACCTTCTGCTGTGGTGCCAAGAGAGGAATGTTATTCTTTGGGCACCACACATTCCAGGAAGACTGAACATCTTAGCGGATGTTTTCAGTCGAAGGACGGTTTGTCATCCGACGGATTGGCAGCTCAACAAATCGGTAGCGGAGGTTCTATTCAAAGATTGGGGCAAGCCAAATGTGGACCTGTTTGAGATGAAACAGAACGCAAAGATGGTCTCATATGCGTCACCGATCCCGGACCCACTAGCTCTAGCGGTAGATGCACTGGTGATAAGTTGGAAGGGAATGTATGAGTATGTGTATCCTCCAACGATTATCATCCCAAAAGTTCTGGCAAAGATAAGAGAGGGTATGTGCCAAGTACTACTAATCGCCCTTGATCATGGTTTACGGATCTGCTGGACCTTCTGGTCTGCAGTCCAATCCCTCTTCCAGACAGAAGAGATCTAATCTCTCAGAACAGGGATCTGTACTTCCACGACAGACCAGAAATGTTCAAATTGACTGCATGGATGTTATCAAGCAGCGTGCAATTAAGGGTGGCTTTTCTAAGCAAGCAGCGAAGTTTGTCGCTTCAGCCAGAGGAGGATCAACCACTAATACATATAATTATAGAATCAACAAATTTGCACAGTGGTGTGAGAGAGGAGATATTGATCCCTTTTCTGCATCTGTTCAACACGTAGCAGATTTTATCTGTCATTTATATGAAGTTGACAAATTTGTACCTTCAGCCCTAGCAGCATATAAGTCTGCATTAGCTTCAGTCATTCCAAGTCTGGCCATTGAAGGAGTGGAAAATGACAGTTTAAATGAAGTTATTAAAGGAATGAGCAATCTGCGACCTGGACAGCCAATTCCTATCCCAGCATGGAATTTATCTCTTGTTCTACAAGTTTTAGGGCATGTTCCCTTTGAACCGATTAGATCTATAGACATTAAACTGTTAACTATTAAATCAGTTTTCTTGGTTGCAGCAGCGTCGGCAAGAAAGAGAAGCAAAATTCATGCGCTTTCTGCCGAATATGACCGTTTTGTCGTCACGGGTGAAGGTTTAAGACTACTTCCACGTCTTTGTTTCCTGGCAAAGAATTAGTCACTTAAATATCCAGGACAGCCAATCAATTTGCCAAGTTTAACTAGACATGACCCAAACTCTTATGCTTAGTGTCCTGTCAGATGTCTGAAAATGTATTAAAAATGTACTGAGGAGTGGCGAGATGACCCAAAATCTCTGTGGTTATGTCTCAAAGCTCATCATTTGCGCGCCTCGAAAGATACTATTTCTCGTTGGATAGTCGATGCTATTCAGATGTCGCACAAAATTGCTACAGGAAAGCAGATTGATCGTGCGAATGCCCATCAGGTCCGAGCACTAGCAGCATCATCGGCCCTTTATAAGGGTGTATCATTAGAGGAGGTGATGTCTGTAGCACAATGGTATGCCGAGTCGTCATTTACTGATTTCTACCTTCGCGACATCTCCAGCTCACTTAATCCGGTAGCCGTCGCCAATCTGTCGAATCTAAACTAAGCCACTTCCGACCACTACTTCGCACACATCACTAAAGTCTTCCGCCTACACTGAACAAACGCTATGCACATGACTGAGTACGACCGTGGATTGGGCCGAGTTCCGGTGATGATCAAGAAAAGATCAAGCACTCAAAATGGTGAGTGTTTACATTAATTAAGTGACTATAAATATGTTTACTTACAGTCGAAATACCAGACTGCTTAGGTAAATAGTCTGGTACAAGAGTATTCTTATCCTATTAACCAGACATTAGACTCATTCCAATTTGAAAATCTAGTCGATATACTGATATTTTTTCAAAGTTAGAAGTTGTAGTAGCTTCTTTGCACTCTACTGGACTGCCCTAGCTGAGACTTGGGGCTGACACGGGTCTGGTGGGTGTTGCATCCCCAGTGACAGCCCTCTGAATTTTGTGCGGACAAAAGAGGGGGGGGGGGGGAGCGCGGTCTAGACCATGGAAGTTTAGCACTCTATGAGTCAGATAGCAGAACTCAAGCGTATGCCAGGGTTCTAGTCTCTTCACAACCTTCTCTGTTGGATGGTAGTTGAGTGCTGGTTCGAGCCTCACCTCCTCCCACCGGTATTTCTTGGCTGTTGAAATCCAGAGTTTATCATAATAATACATCTGGTAAGTATTATTCGAAGTAGAATCAAAAAGGCATCCGCTTTTGTTTCTACGAGAATTCTTAATGCTTACCAGATGTACTATGGCCCTCCCTCAGCCGCCCCGCTGAGGTGAGGCTGAGCTGCTTTCGCTATTTGTTAAGGCAAATATAAGACGAATCTGACTGTGGTTGGGAATTGACTCAGTACCTGGGGCTATGGTATTCCCGGACACAGTATGGGCAGGACCAGGAGAGTGCTGAGTTTTAATTATTTATTTTCAGCTAGACTAGATAATAGACATTATCATACTAGTACATCTGGTAAGTATTAAGAATTCTCGTAGAAACAAAAGCGGATGCCTTTTTGAATCGCTTTGAAACTTCATGGAGTGGTTATACTTGATCTGGGGAAGAAACTTATCGAAATTGACAATGATTCAAAATCAAAGATGGCCGCCAGCCACTGGTGGCCAGCTTGAAAATTGGTTTCCAGATGATAACTCTGGATCGGCTTGAAACTTCATAGGGTGGTTGGACTAGGTCTGGGGAAGAAACCTATTGAAACTGACGATGATCCAAAATCCAGGATGGTCACCAGCCACCAGCGTACATCTTGAAAATTGGTTTCCGGATGATACCTCCTTGACCGTTTGGTGGGTCGCTTTGACACTTAATAAGGATTACTGGTCTGAGGAAGAAATAAATATTTTCTGATAGCTGTCATTTATTAGTTTGTCATCATGGCGGGGTATTATTCGCGTTTGCGGAGCTCTTGTAATCTAAAACTTCATTTCCCATCTCATTGCATAAATTGTATTATTTATTCTTAGAATTGTTTTTAATGCAGCACTAAATAATAGAAAAGTGCATCAGCAACATTGTTTTCTGTTAATACTAATAGGCTACTCCAATGAGTCCAATACTTGTTGGGGATTAAAAGAGTTGATCATATTGACTTGTAAAACCAGGTGTGGCCTATTTTTGTTACATTACATATGATTAAACCTAACAATGCATATATACACCAAGGTTGATAAATTAATATTCTGTTGAATATTTTGAAACTAATTTAACTGGAAGCTGTTGCTGTGGTCAAACTAGTTTCAACATATTCAACAGTTTTCTTGTATCACTGTCTTGAAATTTAGTTTTCTAGGACTGTAGCATTAAAAGGGTTAATAATGCTAACATGGCCTACATATACGACAGCAACAACTTTCAGCAACATTGTTTCCATAGTGTGCACCAGTCTTTCGTATACCAGTTCTTTAAAACTGCATTTCTGACCACCGGCTTTCATTCCAGCAGCTCTTTAACCATTTACATTTATCACTAAATGTTTTGTAATTTGATATATGCATAATGCACATGATATTGTTTGTTACTGATTTGGAAAGAATAATTCTAATTAAGTATTGAACTTGTTTCCTTTTAGCAAATACGAAAAACCACATCTAAGACATAAGCGGAAAATTTTCTGATTTTTTGGGAAAACTCTCGGGAAAATAATGGAAAATTTTCCGGAAAATTAACATCATTAAATACATTAATTAATGTCCATTTTCTTTGTCCACCAATGTCGTCGACTGGAATGAGGTCAATTACCATTTCAGGTCTCAGAAGGTGATGAATCATTTACAATACAGCTGCTCTCTCCTACTGGCATCTCACCTGGTCGTCTTGGTAATTTTGCAACCGCAGTTGTCATCATTGAGGCGAATGATTATCCTGTTTATTTTAAAGGTACTGTATCATTATAGGAGCTCATCATATCATCAAATTCCAAATTTCTAAATTATCTTTCAGATCTCACATTTTATTGTCCATCAACCCTTTAATGGTCAAGCCGGCTAAAACCAGCCTTTGCAGTGGTCTTAAAGAATGTCCATTTGCAGATTGAGAGATATTTTTTTTAATTTACCACTGAAAAATATACTTGTCGATAACTGAGCCAGTCATTCCAGTGGTAAATCTTCAAAAATAGTCTTCTAAGCCAGCAAATGGACATTCGCTATGCAAATATTTTAATTAAGAGATAGGAGTCAGACTCATGTTAAGAGACAAATAAATGGTCATTACGGACAGGTGGTTACTTAACCCTTCAACCATCATATCAGTCAAAAACAGCTTCTGCAGTGGTCTGTTTCCTTTAACAACTTCACAAAGATATATAGTGTGGCCTGTATTTCTCATAGAATATGTCCATTTTCAGACCAAGATAAGTGTTTATGAAAATTTACCACTGAAATGACTGGCTCGATAACTGAGCCAGTCATTCCAGGAGGAAATTTTCAAAAATAGTCTTGGTCTGCAAATGGACATATTCTATGAGAAATACAGGCCACCCTATATATCTTGGTGAAGTTGTTAACGGAAACAGGAGATTAGTTAATAATATTTATTGACACTTATTTTATTTTCAGAACCATTAAGCATTAGAACCAGAGAACCAGGAATTGCTACGGTTACAGTTGTGAAGGAAGGTCCAACAACTTCTGTTGCTATGGTGAAATATAGGACTATGGATGAAACAGCTATTAGTGCTGACGGGGACTATGCATCTGTCATGAGTGGCCAACTGATATTTGAAATTGGCCAGTCAGAAGCCATCATCAGCTTCACTGTCATGGAAGATGACTTTCCTGAAAATGATGAAACATTTGTTGTGTCCTTGTATGACCCACAAGGTATTAATTGTTCTCCCACTTGTGTGCATGTGTGTGTTAATGTGAGTGTGCATGAGTGCAAGCATGATTGGTCATGTGTGTATGTGTGCATGTGCATTCCTGTAAAATCTTATTTTGAAATATTTTGATGTAATCATCGTACAAATGTGCTATTGTTTTTCCCATATTTACCCTTGTTTCTGGAGGTAAAGGCCTATCATCTTTAAGTGTGTTGTCAAGTATGAAATTTGTTTGGTGGCACAAATTGGTGGTCCATTAAAACAAATGTTCAAAGGACACACTGTCTTAAAAAATTGTTTCCTTTTTCGCCCAAAATGTCAAGCGGTTTTTCAAACATGTGGTTTATATAAATTAGTCACTGTAGACAGGTGGTCTCTTAATTCAGGTGATTTGCAATAGAGTATGTCCTTTTGACCACATGTCTTCAATAACCACCAAGTTTTGCCAATAAAATCTCAGCAGCCTCTTGAGCATTTTTGGCCATATTTATTCAAACCACAGAATGCCAGTGTACATGCTGCTGCCTGCCTGCCTGCCTGCCTACTGAATGCATTAAGGCAGAATCAAGTTGCCACAGCCATTCATATTGTGCTTAACTAGAAGGAATTTGAGTTTCAGGTCAAAAAGTCAAATATCCAGGTCATGAGTCACTAAGTAGATACTGGAATAGGCATCTTTGTCCATATGTGTGGAATACAAAAATATATAATCACCAGATTTTTCACACACATGCACGCACGTACCAGACATGCACGCTTGCACATGCACGCTCACATGCACACATACAAACCATCGTGTGACTCCTTGGATTGGTTTGCATTTAATGCCAAGCGCTTAAATATCTATGTCACTTTGTCAGTGAGTGCATTAGTAAAATGGGGTACAAAGGCTTAAACAGCTCCTCACTGACTGCCCTCTAGTTTAATTTAAGGTAATTTTCTATTTCTCTGATGCATCTTTCCCAGGTGACATACTGATATCCAGTCAAGGTAACACGACCGTGGTGATTGTTGCGAATGATGATGCCAGTGGTATCTTCAGTCTCGCACCAGCTTCTGGCGGGTATTCGGTGCAGGAAGGTCAGTCGGTTCAGATCAGGTAAGAAGACAATCAGCATGGTCAGCATGTTCCAGAATGTTAGCCCTCTAATGCTCAAGCAAGATAAAACTGGCTTCTGCTGTGGTCTTGAGGAATATCCATTTGTGGGCGAAGAGAAGACTAGATTTATGCTCCCCGAAACATTTTGGAGGAGCATGTAGTCGCCACTTTGTCCATCTGTTTGTCCATCCATCCGTTTGCCCTCTACAAGCTCATCCGGGCCATAGTTTCAAGACCGTTATATGTACATTCATGAAACTTGATTATGTGAATGCATCTTATGGAGACAATGTGCAATGTGCCAAAAATAGGTCAGCATGGCCTACTTTTCAGCATTCGTTACATTACAGTCTACAAGCTTGTCCAGGCCATACTTTCAAGACTTTTTGTATTTATGATCATGAAACTTGGTATGTGGATGCATCTATTGGAGAAGATGTGCAGTGTGTAAAAGTAGGTTAGCGTGACCTACTTTTCGGGGTTCATTGAATATTGCCAATAATTTATATCCGAGCTGTAGTTTCAAATGTCTTTTGGTATACAGGAACTAAACTTGATATGTGGATGCTTCTTAGAGAGGAGGTGTACAGTCTATGAAGTATAGGTCAGCGTGACCTACCTTTGACCTACTTTTCATGCTTCATTGAACATTGCAGAACATGTTCACATAAGCAATGTCTTACCACATGATCCTGAATGCCAGGAAACCATCAACCATCATAAGGAACATGAGTTTTATTGGATTCACCAACTACATATTATGAATCCCATAGGAATTAATCATGCTGATTGGTAACTCCAACAACACTGTTTAACAAACAGATTGTTTCACACCGGGTTACTTCGACCTCCCTTTAATGTCTTTGAGTTATGATGTCATGACCATGACATCATACCTGACACGCATCACACGGACAATGATGTCATACTGCAATGACCAGTCAATGAAAAATAACAAATTAAATCTCAACCATTCAGTTGTTAACTGTTGAAAAAAGATGTTCAAATGCAGCGATTGTCAACACATCTTCAAGCAAATAAATTCATTTAGAAGACACCAAGTAACCAAACACCTACACAGGGAACATTGGAAGTGTGAGGAGCATGACAAAACCTGGACTAGAGGGGGAGACATAAGAGAACACGTTATCAAAGGCACAGGATATCTGAGGAAACTGCCAAGAGACTAACTAAAGAACACAAACAAAAAAAGATTATTACTGCCTCAGTAATGTCACATGACCAAATGATGTTATTTGATTGGTTACAGTCAGGGATGGATGATATGTCTATTTCTCTCATGCGAGGGCAATACCGCACAGTATCCCCCACGTGAAAAGTGTGGTATAGTTTTACTGTGCAGCTAGCCATAAAGCTCATAATAATATGCCTGTCTCTAAAATGGCAGATATGCTCCCGATTCAGCATTTTTGACAATCAAGTATCTCATTTTCAAAAATACTACAGGAAAGCTGTGGCATATTTTGAACTTAATCTGGGTGCCATTGTGGCAGCAAGGCTGTGAAACTCACTTCTATAATGAATTTAATACCTGACAGAGCGATGAATTTATCATAGCTATCAAATTGGCGAATTAATTACCATCAAACTGGTGCATATTTCATCACAACCCGAGAATATTGATCTGCCAACATTATGTCATCTTTGGGCATGATGAGCATGTCAATTACATTAATCAACATATCGATATGAAAAGGATTATGCATATCCGTGTAGAAAAGCTAGATCATCTGACAGTTGCGGTGACAGTGTTTACAAACAATGAGGACGCCCCTGCTTCAGCAAACCCATGGCTTACAGCTGCTAATGACACCAACAAATCTAACACTGAAACGTCACATGAACTGGATAATATTAGCGCTTTTAGTCTACTTTCTACACTATAATGGTCCATGCTGCATCAGTTATGGACAGATTTAACTGTGTTTGGCTTTGCTGTCAAGATGTCTAATTCAAGAATTGCTTATCTAATTGTCACACTATGATGAAATATCTCCCTCAGATGTCTGAGGGGTAATAAATTTGTTACACCAGGGTTTAGTCATGTGTACAGACTGTTACCACATGCACAAACAATTATATTTCCCTCGCTACACTCGAGAAAATATGAAATGTTTTTCCCTCGCTGTACTCAAATTACTCAAATGCAACGTTTGCACATGTGGTAACAGCCTATGCCCATGACTAAACACTGGTGTAACCAATAGTATTTCTGCATCCAGAGGTGAGGTTCAACACATCCAACCCGCCAATCATCAATATCCCAACATACCAAGCTAATGAATCAACTACTACACAACCAACATATACGCCACACTGGCAAGAATTTCAAGCACCAACAAACCTTCAAGGAACATCATACACACCCCTGTACCAAGAACAGCCAACAACAAGTGAAGGCTATTACGCCCAACAAAATCACTGGCAAAATAACCTGTTCTTTCAGCCACAGTACTGGCCAGAAAACAGCTACAACTACCAAGAGTATAATGCGTTGCTAGATGCCAATTACACCAACAGCTATTCAACATGGAAGATCAAACAATGAAGACCGGCAACATACCATATTCGGCAATCAAAAGCTTACCAGAAGCACTAGAGACCCCTTTGAAGACTTTTTGGCACACAATTTTGAGCCAGAACCATTCAGAAACATAGAAGAGTCGCCCATGAATTAATAGTGAGCGAAGAAGACTGCCCAGTTCCAAGCCCACCAGATAGCGGGATCCACGGGATGACACCAGGCCCAGACCCAACAGACCATTTAGATGAAGATTTTTTCTAACCCGAACAAAGAGCTGAATGCAATGAAATTACACTAACTGATATACCAGCCAGGAATGCATACCAAGCCTGAAACATTTGTCTATACTTATAAATTTGTCTGTATACACCATACCACAAACACGCTCCAAATCCCTCCATTGTCCAGCATCAGAAATGGATAAACCAATCCATACAATGGTCTGATGAGTATAACTGCAATGGAAATGAAACGCCACGGGTTTGGACCACAATTTCATAAAAAAGCTGACTCAAACTATATGTCACTCCACTAGAAACTCCCTCCATTATAGGCCTCTGCCGGAACCCATACAAGGGACTGTGCTTACACACACATCAAATGACAAACAAAATAACAAATTGTACTTGAATTCAACATATGCAAAAAGCACATTTTTTATTTTTTCACATAAAATATATAAAGAATACATCATGTACCTTTAAAAAACACATTAAAGAAGACATGACTGAATAACTCTATACAACATATATAGAACAGGTATAAATCATACATAATGGTACAAAACAGGTACAAAATTGGTACTTAAAAGTTCTCATCTAGTCATAAAAGATACAGATCCTAGCTCAATTTATGACTATGTTACTTTATGGACACTAATTACCTAGGACTGTAGCCACCATTTTAGATAGCTATTTGTGGGTGCCAATATTTCAGCTTCTATTATCTTCACCGGGGCGCAATTGTTGGTATAAAACTATTCTCGTAATGCTAATGTTAGTCATTCTTCTGCTGGCTTCCACGGTGAGCGCATAGAAGTACATAGCATAGTTCAATAGTAGTCGTATATTTCCTATGGTGTAAATGACAAAAAATATATATATAACAAGTTTACTGAAAGCTGTTGCTGCTTATAACAGCAACAACTTTCTGCCAAATTGCTGTCAATATAATCAACTGATAATACTGTAATAAAATAGGGATATAAACAGGTCAAAATGGATGCTACTAAAACCAGGAACAGGACAGAAAAAGATGACTAATTATGGGTTACATGGGACCTATGAGTAAGAATTTCCCCACATGCCTTTCCGCCCACCACCCTGCTAATGATCTGCATCTAAAGTTCACTGGTGGCACCGGATAGCTGCTTCATCTCTGCATCGTTGACCTAGTTTAAACACTTCTTTATACACAGAAGATTCCATCTCCCTGCAGTCCACGAACCTCTCAAACAATTGACTCGCTTAAAAGATCCACTGAGTGTATTAAGATGAACTGTTCATAATTTAAATAGGGTCAAATGACTCTGTTGGACATCTTGAGGAGTAAAGTGTGCAAATGTGATGTTAGTGCAAAGACAGTGCGATGTAGAGGGTGTTATTTAGTGCAAAAGGTTGCTGGTGGCACCAAAATCCTGATGGTTTATCTAAGGCTGTGCCTGATCTGCTAGGTTCTAAAGAAGAGAGTTCTTACGGGAAGTGTAATGCAATATAAACGTTCTACAAGAAAATACCAAGCTTAAAAAAATAGATCTTACGCCAAAATGTTGTTAGTTGAAAAGTTGTTGTCCAGCCTTGCAACTTAATTTGCAATCAGACAGAACAACAGTTCAAATACCAACAAATGGAAAACCCTAATGAACTAATAGCTAGCTAATGGCTCAAAGGTCAAATTAACCTACTGTGTCCCAGAAAAGTGTAATGGTTATCTAAAAAATCACTGTTAAAAAGGTAAACTAAAAACTGACTAAGTGATTGGCATGAAAGTTGAATGTTATAATGTTATAAATAAATGTCACTTATTATAAACAATAGGTAAGGTAGAGACTAATGATAACAATCTGGCAAGTAAGTGGTGCGGCCAGGTGCACAGGTTAACTACTGTAGTGATAGCGCTTGAGCACACTATCTCGCAACAGCACTCCAATTTACATTCTATCTGGCTTTGATATAACTATAAATACTAATGGTGTAACATTGTTAACACTATCTGGCAACAGAATACCGCGAGTACAACCCAACAAGACTACCAAATGGAAGACACTCTGATAGGGTTCAAACACCGATCAGCGATGTTGTCGGGTATACAAGTACCAAGCATGAATGCAATCTGGCAATAAGTACCAATTGGAAAGCACTGACAACAAACTACTGTCCTGAAATCTAACAAGGGAAAAGGAAAACTAACTCTATAAATTGACTAGAACAACCTGGCATGGAAAGCAATCATGAGCCGCTGAGGAACCATGAGGTGAATCAGCAGAAGAAGATTACTTTGCCTGCAAAGCTATTCAAACTTAATAAGAATAAGGATAAGGACGCCAAAGAGACTTAAATTCTAGGGAAGCCAGTTACTGAATTGATTTAGTAAGACTATTGATTTTTAGACTGCCCTGAGGCTAACTTCTTAGGTTACAGGAGCGCGAACTCGCTATTGAAATAGTCTGGACAAATAAAGCAGACTTATTAACTTAATCTTAAACCCTTTATGGCGAGGAAAATTGTTCAAATGTGTTCTTGAAAACACATTTAACCAACATTCATCACAAGAAAGAGTTTATACCCTGCTGCTTTACTTTCGCACTCCCTGCTAAGACAGACAAGCTTTCCCTTGGGGCCTGGGTTAATGTGATACCGGACTAATTATTTAGCATCCAAAGGGTGCTGATACCTAGAGCCAAATTTGTGGCAATTTGGAACTAATTTTAAAGCATCCAGTCAAAGTTTTATTAATTAATCAGAAACAGCCAAGACAGAACTGATAAGCACCCTATGCTGCTATCTAATAAATCCGGTTTACCTATCCTAGCTATAGCCTACAAAGTGTGCGGCCGACTTACTTTAATAGAAATCTCTAGGGTATGACATTTTAGTACTGAAGCCTTCGTCAAGAGGGAGGAACACCCCTGTGACAATGACCTGGCACTTTAACAAACAGATTTGAAATAGTCAATAAATGGCATCTTGTAATTAACAGTCAGATAAACTCCTAGTGTCGTATATTAGGTAATAACAATTATCGGTTCTGTACGTGTACTGTTGAAGTGTGCCTACATAAACTGGACAATAATTGGTTGCGCCTCGAAGTGGTGGAGTATCCGCAACAAGAAGTTTTGGTTTCTGTAATTTCTAAATCGTGATTTGGCGTGACTTGTATCTTTACCTCCAAATGCAGATTTTAACACAATTTCATTTCAATTCATTTGCTACTTGACAATTTTAACACAATTTCATTTCAATTCATTTGCTACTTGACAATTTTAACACAATGCATTTCAATTCATTTGCTACTGGACAATTTTAACACAATGCATTTCAATTCATTTGCTACTGGACAATTTTAACACAATTTCATTTCAATTCATTTGCTACTTGACAATTTTAACACAATGCATTTCAATTCATTTGCTACTGGACAATTTTAACACAATTTCATTTCAATTCATTTGCTACTTGACAATTTTAACACAATGCATTTCAATTCATTTGCTACTGGACAATTTTAACACAATTTCATTTCAATTCATTTGCTACTTGACAATTTTAACACAATGCATTTCAATTCATTTGCTACTGGACAATTTTAACACAATGCATTTCAATTCATTTGCTACTTGACAATTTTAACACAATTTCATTTCAATTCATTTGCTACTTGACAATTTTAACACAATGCATTTCAATTCATTTGCTACTTGACAATTTTAACACAATTTCATTTCAATTCATTTGCTACTTGACAATTTTAACACAATGCATTTCAATTCATTTGCTACTGGACAATTTTAACACAATGCATTTCAATTCATTTGCTACTGGACAATTTTAACACAATTTCATTTCAATTCATTTGCTACTTGACAATTTTAACACAATGCATTTCAATTCATTTGCTACTGGACAATTTTAACACAATTTCATTTCAATTCATTTGCTACTTGACAATTTTAACACAATGCATTTCAATTCATTTGCTACTGGACAATTTTAACACAATTTCATTTCAATTCATTTGCTACTTGACAATTTTAACACAATGCATTTCAATTCATTTGCTACTGGACAATTTTAACACAATGCATTTCAATTCATTTGCTACTGGACAATTTTAACACAATTTCATTTCAATTCATTTGCTACTTGACAATTTTAACACAATTTCATTTCAGTTCATTTGCTACTTGACAATTTTAACACAATGCATTTCAATTCATTTGCTACTGGACAATTTTAACACAATTTCATTTCAATTCATTTGCTACTTGACAATTTTAACACAATGCATTTCAATTCATTTGCTACTGGACAATTTTAACACAATTTCATTTCAATTCATTTGCTACTTGACAATTTTAACACAATGCATTTCAATTCATTTGCTACTGGACAATTTTAACACAATGCATTTCAATTCATTTGCTACTGGACAATTTTAACACAATTTCATTTCAATTCATTGCTACTTGACAATTTTAACACAATTTCATTTCAATTCATTTGCTACTTGACAATTTTAACACAATTGCATTTCAATTCATTTGCTACTGGACAATTTTAACACAATGCATTTCAATTCATTTGCTACTGGACAATTTTAACATAATGAATCTCTTAATCAAATGTTACTGGCGAAATGCATGACTATCCAATACAGTCTACTGAAAGTTATACTCTTACTGAATTTTATACAATAATGATTAAATGACCAAGATGGAGGCCAGCTGTAAAAGCGTAGTTACCTTTGAAATTGAGCAGATCACGTGACAATGTAGCGGACAGCAGAAAATGAGACATATCTGGTTCCATGAACATAGCCCATAGCCACAAGGATTATGCGAGCATGTACGAACATGGAATAAAATAATGGTTTAGAAAATACTGCTTAAAAATAGGTTTAAGACCTGATAAAAATTTAGTACGAGAAGGTGGAAATGTCAAAAACTAATGTTACCTGCTATTACAGCAATGAAACCCGCCTCCTTGGGCCATTATGTTGAGCGTTCGCTTTCTCCGACTGTGCAGTATGCAAACTATAACTATCACGAATAAGTTAAATATCAAATCTGTGACCAGAAAATAGGTCTTGTGCATACATTTGGCACTCGGTTCTAGCCAGCAAAAGCGCTTTCAAATTAAATGGCAATACAGCAACTTTCCGCCATACAAAACACAGCCACGTTTACCAATTAATCAGCTGGCCATACAGAATCCGAACCCACTAACATTTTACGTAAATAAAACTCAGAAAGCAACACACTGCCATACTGCACAACAGCCGGCGAAAGAGAACACTAATATTTTTGGAAACTTCAACGTCAGACCAACTGCAATTGCCAAAGTAGCAGTTTATATTCGGATTTGAAATCATGCTAATGTAAAGTTCACGATCTAGTCAGAGCATTACTCCAAAATTGACATGTAACCATTCCACTCTGAATTCTGTTTCGACACACACATCAGAAAGCATCGGTCTAAGAATCTGTGAGAAATTCATTGAATAACTACAGGAAACTGTTGCACTGTGCATCTGCAACAACTTCCAGCATCATCATTCAAAGAAAATCAAACAAATTCCAAGACACCAACCGTATCATGAGAATCTCAAAAGCGGACTATCAGAATCGAGTGGGTAACGTCTCGAGCTAGCTATTACTTGATATGCAAATCTGGAACCTAACAAAAGCTACGCCATCTAAAATTCATGTTCGTCTCCTATGAATAGTCTTTGATAACTACTCCTCAAGTGAACACATTTCAATATAAATCTATCCAAGTAAATGCGTGCATCTGATAAGCAGTCAAATAAACTACATCTGTATTAAGTCCGTCGAACAGCAAATAATGGCATTTCACAAAAATGACCGGTAAACAAACTGAAGAGGAATATCCCTCCTATGTAAAGAGCAACACAATCGAATAATGAAAATTGGTTCAAACTCACAGTTCAAACGAAATGTAACTTGACACAATCTCAAAATTCGATCCAGCTGCTGTTTGATTACAACACAATTGTCACTGGATAGATAACAATTTGCCTGAAAACTGTAAAGGCAACAACTTTCAATCAAATCATTCTCAAAATAACCAGCAGGGAAGTTAGTGTTGCTAGACTTGCTGAAGATGTTTTGAACAACTTTATTTACAGTCATTTCTTACTAAGGAAGCAACCGCGTTGTCAAATTTTTCTCAGAATAATCAGCGAGCTTTCCATTTTGTTTGCTAACAAGTACATGTAAAATTAATTATGCCTATTTGATATACTGAATCAAGACCCATTCACACATGGTCGATAATTCTGTTCATTTCATTGTCAATCAGGAAGTACAAGTAAGCCTATGTCAGAGGTGATTGTGCATGTGATGGTGGATTGCATGATCTTTGTGAACATGTTTCACTCTGGGATACGCATATGATATAGGCTTAACTAATTGTGTATGCACTTGTTAGCTAACAAAACAGAAAGCCTGCTCGCTGATTATTTTGAGAAAAATTGGACAATAACTGTCAATAAATTTGCTCAAAATATTTTCATATTAGTACCCGGGGAGATACTGTGCAATCAATATACATAGGACGGTAGCTACGATAGTAACGGCGTAAACTCGTCCTATAGTGCAGTTTATAGTTGCTTTCAGAATGTACGATTTACATTTAAGAGTAATCAACAGAGAGCACAGTTCAAAATAAAACAATCTGGAATGCTGTTGCATTATTTTCTTTAATTAGGCGTGACAACAGAATCAAAAAGGAAAAATTAGTACACAGCCTGAAATTGCTAAAAGAATTAAAAGGAATTATGTTCAGTGATTATTGCCTAACACTCTGCAACTAAGTATATACTTGGTATTTCACGACAGACTCGGGGTCTGCAGCGAAAGAAAGGAAATTATATGGCGATTCGACGGAGTAACTAGCTGGCTTTCTCAATTACAAAGGTGTTACCTCGCTATTGTTAGCTGGTTTACCATAGAGCTTTGTGTTTTGATTAGGACTTAGTGAACACATGCGTGAAGTGATCAAGAAAAAACGCAATGGATACATGCGCGAATGGATTATAACTGTATTCTTTTACTGCTGAATGATGAGTTTTAAAATCTTAGTCTGCTCAATACAATATCGGTTTTTTCACGATTTTTCGATTAAATCACGAAATCGCGCAAGCCTAGCCCTAGTAATAGTTTCACATCTTATATTGCAGAATAATAAACCTTTAATATTCAAGCCCATTCTGTATGATAGATAGTGCAATTTTGAAAACACTGCTGCTGTAAGCTTATTTTCAAAATTGTATTTTACCTTCCGATTAGCTACGATATTCTACAAAATATGCCGCTTTGCTTAAAAGTGGCTATTTAGAAGTCATGTAAGGTAGAGGATAAATATTGCTACCATGACGTGGTACAATCAATACTGAAATAGTGCTAGCCCTGCTAGGTTTCTACTATATTTGTGCCAGCTGGCTAGGCTTACTATTTAGCCATGAAATCTTTTGATTGAAATGATTCTTTTAGAAAAATGTCAAATACTTTATATTTTAGAGGTTAGATTGATGCTTCATTATCATAATGACAATCAAGAGTGTACATATTTCTCTATAGTGTTCAGCGAGCACGAGGAAGCTTTGGTCAGTCACATGTTTTATGGGAGATCCTTGATTCTGCTACTCGACTACCACTTTCTGAGGGCACAGAGTTCATTCATACCCGAGGGATAGTTACATTCCTACCAGGGGAGGTAACTCAGACATTCGCGATCACGGCAAGTGCGGATGGTGTTCCAGAGTTGTCTGAGGAGTTTATATTGGTGATTTACAATGTCACAGGTAAGTAGTAAAGTGAAATTTTAATCCACCATTTGTTACTGACCTCAGGACTGGCACTTTAAGTAACCACATGCAATCACTGGCCACTTTGACTGATTGAACATCTCCACTGACTGGGTGAAACCTCCACTAGATTACATTACATTTCTCACTATAATGATATTTCATTGTTAAAATTAATCTGTCATAAGCTTATGATGTATCTAACAACTGCAATTTTTAGCTGCAGGTATCAGCTCAATAAACCACTGTGTTAGTTAGTTTGTTGGTTAGTTGGTCGGTCGACTGTATTCCAGTATGTAGTTTCAAGTGATTTTGTATAGAGTAATCAAACTTTGGGGAAAGATTGCCTTTGGAGTCGTAAAGATATGTCATAAATTTGGGGTCCAAATGGCAAAGGTCAAGACCATGGCGACCAGATTAAAATGATTATTTTGAAAACTGTGCAGGAAAGTCGTATTTATCAATAACTGGTTTTATTGGAGAGATCTTGACCAACCTGGGGTGGAAGGTTGTCCCTGGGGTCTTGAAAGGGTGTGCAAATTTTTGGGTCAAAAGGTAAAATATCAAGCTCACAGTGACACTAGCAGCTACCAAGATTCTATCGACCTTGTTAAGATCCTCCAACAAGATGATAGCTCATGTGATAGATAATTCGATAAAAACAAGAATGTTTAAATAATTATATTAGCCCCAAAATATTTTCATTTTATTATCTAGGACACCTTCTTTTGAAACCAATTTTATAGAAATGTGTTGCCTTGTCAAGTTGTTACATGTGTTAAAAACTTTTAAAATAATTTCTTATATACTTCAGGTGGTGTCCCAGACAGCCCTGGGAAATTATTTCATCAGAACACAGAGGGTATTATTCAGATTCTACAGAGTGATGATCCATATGGGTTGTTTGCATTTTCTGTGTCGTCACAAAAGCTAACGGTTTCAGAAGATCATTACCCAGGGATGGACAATATTACCATGGCAACATTCTTTGTCATCAGACGGCAGGGAAAGTCTGGAAGAGTACAGGTACACTAATTCTGGTTGTCTAATAAGCTATGTATTACACATGCTTAAACAAGTTAATCAGCAAATTTAATCAGGCAAATTTCAATTTTCTCTGTCAATTTTCAGACTAAGAAGTAACTATTTTTGAAATTTTTTCACTGTAATGACTGACTCAATTATTGAGCCAGTCATTCCAGTGAAAGATTTTCACAAATGGCCTCGCTTTGATCTGCAAAGTGGACACTTCTCATGACCACTGCAAAAAATGTTTTTAGTATCAAAGGGTTAATTTTATCCCACCCAACTCATGGAAAGTCATGGCTATCTTCAAAATATTCAACAGCTTTCCTTTATTTTTGCCTCAAATTTGAGCTTTGTTACAATGTAAAAATATTTTGCAGAATATCCTGCGAATAATTTGATTGGAAGGTTCATTGCCTAACGCATCAGCAGATCCCATTTAAATTATTTTAAAAATATTCAACAGCTTTCCCATATAATTGCTGTGAAATTGAAATTCTGATCAATGATTGACCACAGCTGCATGTGTATGTTATGTTGTCTGGAGATTTAATGATAACAAAATGGTAGGTAAACAAGACTTTCCTTCATTCTTTAACCAGGCATAGCCCATAAACTGATTTCAGTTTTCGATACACAGTTGATGTAAATGTTGTTTGAATGAATTCATTAAATCATACAGCCATGGTATACAAGGCTGTATGATTTAATGAATTCATTCAAACAACATTTACATCAACTGTGTATTGAAAACTGAAATCACTTTATGCATACTCCATGCAAGGATGTGTTGAATCCATTAAAATCGAATGTGTTGATTACCATATTTATCAAAATGAATTATTATCATTTATTTGTGTAATTTTGGGAGAATATGGAAAGGATTTTTGGTACTACTGAGTTAATCTGTCATGTTTTGGTCACATGATCATTGTCTTTAATTGATATTAAATTAACACAATCATTAGAAAAAATTAAGAATAATATTACCTGCTTTCCATCTGAAATCACAGAAGTCTTGTTACAAGTATAATAAACCTGCTGAATATGTTTAAAACAATTCGCTTGAAAGTTATTTCTACCGTAGGAAACAATAACTTTCAGTCAAATTGTTTTCAAAATAATCCTTCAGCAGAAGTATGACAATAACATATAGCATCTACGACATACTACTGTGCTTATATTTTAGGTTCTGTGGGAAGTTTATACAGTAGATAGCCTCTTTCCCCCTGTTCTTGACTTATTCCTTGCCGGTTCACCCTCGGCAAGTGTTCGTGAGGCGCCAGAGTTAAGACGGCCTGCCACAGGCACTTTTGTGTATGAGTTCAATGGTGCGAGAGGTGAGCTGACCATCAGTACTGTTGTGAAATGATCGTTAAACATTTTTGTCCATATTTGTCATAATTAATGAATCCTCTTTTACTTTGTATGCACGCATCTGAATTAATTTTATCTGTCTGACTGCTGAGTTTTTGCAGACGACATATTCCAGGGGTTATATCTCTGGACTTGATAAATATTTTGAAAACAATTTGACTGAAAGTTGTTGGTCACTAAGATTCCAAAAACTCTCAATCAAATTGTTTTCAAAACATTCAGCAAGTCAAGAGATTTTGCTTATTGAAATTATTGATTGGTGGCTTGCAGCAGTGAGCCGGTTAATCAATGACAGTTCTCATTAATAGAAACAACCTCCTGCATAGAAACTTTCGGCACTAGACTAGGCCCCACCCACTTCTCGCTATGCCCCACCCATTTCTCATTATACCCCGCCCACTTCTTGCTATGCCCCACCCATTTCTCGCTATGCCCCACCCATTTCTCGTTATACCCCGCCCACTTCTTGCTATGCCTCACCCATTTCTGTCATACCATGCCCATTTCTAGCTAAGCGGCACCAACTTTTTACATCCTCTTGAATCGATTTTAGGACTGAATTTTAAGAGTGAATTCCCAGAATATCAATTTCAATATGTAGAAGATACACATTCCCTTAATTTACGTTCAAAAACCTTTGGTCATCTACATCTTCCAAAATTTTAATCTTGCTATGGAAAAAAGAGTTACACATATAAAGCAGTTCAACTCTGGAACGCATTACCTCAAAGCATTACACAATGTCCGACTATCATCATTCTATCATAATATGCAGAGGTATATGAATTCACATTAACCCTTTAATGAAAAATGTTGTCAAAAAATATCATGATTGTCTATTTGCAGGTCGGATGAAGAATGTTTCTGAAAATTGACTCCTGGAATGGCTGGCTCAGTTACCGAGTCAGTCATTCCAGTGGTAAATTTTCGGAAATAGTCTGCACATTTCTCAAGACCACTGCAGGGGCCAGTTTGGGCCGTCTTCGTCATAAAAGGGTTAATATACTAAATAACTGAATTCTCAATATTATGGATTCAAGGGAGATAACTGTTGAAAATTATATTTTGAAAGTCATTGCTTCCCTGGACATATCCAGTGAGTTAATGGAAACTTGTTGATATTAATGTATATATGTAATATAAAATGTGTGAGTGAGTCATGAGTGAGTGAGTCATGAGTGAGTCATGAGTGAGTGAGTGAGTGAGTGAGTGAGTGAGTGAGTGAGTGAGTGAGTGAGTGAGTGAGTGAGTGAGTGAGTGAGTGAGTGAGTGAGTGAGTGAGTGAGTGAGTGAGTGAGTGAGTGAGTGAGTGAGTGAGTGAGTGAGTGAGTGAGTGAGTGAGTGAGTGAGTGAGTGAGTGAGTGAGTGAGTGAGTGAGTGAGTGAGTGAGTGAGTGAGTGAGTGAGTGAGTGAGTGAGTGAGTGAGTGAGTGAGTGAGAGAGAGAGAGAGAGAGAGAGAGAGAGAGAGAGAGAGAGAGAGAGAGAGAGAGAGAGAGAGAGAGAGAGAGAGAGAGAGAGAGAGAGAGAGAGAGAGAGTGAGTGAGTGAGTGAGTGAGTGAGTGAGTGAGTGAGTGAGTGAGTGAGTGAGAGTGACTGACTGACTGACTGAGTCAGTGTGTGCGTACGTGTATAAGTGCATTTATGAGTGTGTTTGTATGTATGTGTTTGCTGCTTATTTAACTGTACATATACACCTGTGAAAAAGTTAAGCACCAGCAAAAACAATAGAACGTAGAAACATGATGGTACAACTAGGCTGCCATACTTTTTGTCCCTGCGTTAGCTGACATAATTCCAAGTACGAAATGCACATGCATGCATGACTTCACGCCGCTTGATGTCCGTGCGTGGCGGGAAACAGCACACGTGTTCAGTTATGTAAAAGTCCAGTTTGAGGTGTAGAACATTACATACAGATTTAGGCGACAAGATTAGGAATTTTGTGTTCATGACCGTGGTTTATTTGTACAGAGAGAATTAGCTCTTGATTGTGAACCGCTATGGCAAGACGAAGGTTAAGTGATCGTGTGAAATGGCAAATCATAGGCATGCATACCACTGGTATGTCATGCAGAGAGATTGGCAGACAGCTGAACATTAACCATACTGTAATCAGTCGTTTGATTGCAAAACATGGGCAAACTAACGAGGTGAAGGACAGGCCTAGATCTGGAAGACCGAAGAAGACTACTGCCCGTGATGATCGAGCCCTAGTACGCCTTGTTAGGAGATCTCCATTCACCAACAGCAGAGTGCTCAGCCAGCAATGGGAAACGCGCAATAGAGTGTCAATGTCTACCGTCAAAAGGAGACTGTATGCTGCTGGCATGAAAGCTAGGAGACCTGTCAGACGTCCTCTCCTCACTGCACACCACAAAGAGGAGCGTCTGAGGTGGTGCAATGAAAGAAGACACTGGAACATGAGATCCTGGAGACGGGTACACTGGTCCGATGAAAGTCGGTTCCTGCTTCATGCCACAGATGGTCGAACTCGTGTATGGAGGTCCAGACGCACGGCGTACGACCAACGTAACATCATGGAAGAAGTTCCCGTTATGATATGGGGGTGCATCTCATTTGATTGTAAGCTGGATCTGTTGACTGTACCTGGAACACTAAATGGACAAAGATATCAAGATTCCATACTGGATAGAGTTGTGGTCCCTCATTTTGTAAATCATGCACCTGGAACCCACCCTATATTCATGGATGACAACGCCCGACCACATCGTGCTAGAGCTGTGCATGAATACCTCCGCCAGAATGCCATCGAAACCCTACCATGGCCAGCAAGGAGCCCTGACATGAACCCTATTGAGCATATCTGGGACATTCTGGGAAACATGGTGAGAAGGAGGGATCCTCCTGTGCAGAACCTACAGGAATTAACAGACGCACTCCATCTTGAATGGCAACGAATACCACAATGGCGTATCAGTCTGTTGGTGACCAGCATGAGACGTCGTGTCCAGGCCGTCATCCAGGCACAAGGTGGATATACCCGGTATTAATAATGACAGTCTCAAACTCGTGCACAGATGTTAAACTTCGTTTTCAGACACCATTAATGACAATCTAGCCACGTGTGTCAACTGTAGGGCAATAGTTGTCAGTTGTGTCAACGTAACCATATTCAGGCCTCGTTTTCAAGTTCAAACAAAAACATACAGTGTTTCCCCACCATCATAATCAGCATTTCTCTAGTTGCATTATTACCTCTTGCACTAAGATGGATGGGTACATAAATGTTTATGCTATTGCTTTCTTCATAGCACATGAATATACCCTCGCATGTGCGTAAAAATAGGGTGGTGCTTAACTTTTGCACAGGTGTATAGTTTATTGTGTTTGGGAGGGCCTCGGGAAGATCAGTTTACTGATGATATACCCTCGATAAATAAAGATTATTATTATTATTATTATGATTAGCTCACCTGGCCTGAAAAGCCAAGTGAGGTTATGTCTTGGCGACAATCCGTCGTGTGTCCGTTCATCCATCCATCAGCTTTTCCTTTAAACGACTTCTTCTCAAGAACCGCTGGGCCAATTTCAATTATATTTGGCAGGAAGCATCCTCAGGGCATAGGGATCCAACTTTGTTCAAATGAAGCCGATCGGCCAATTAGGCCGGTGGCCATCTTGGATATTGGCTGATTGTTAGAAACGTCTAAAAATCTTCGTCTCCGAAACCGCTTGAGGGATTGAAGGAAACCTCATGAAATATGATGTAGGGCAAGAGCTCAACCAAATTTGTTCAAGGGAACTTAATTGGTCAAATAGTTTGGCAGCCATCTTGGTTGACCTAGTTTTAGCGAAAATAACTTCTCCAGAACCGCTGAAGGGATCAGGCCGAAATGTGGCAGATATGATTAGGGTAAGGGCCAGTAAAGTTTGTTCAAGAGAAGTTGATCCGTCAAAAAACATGGCTGCCTGTTTGGCATGTTTGGTGGCCATATTGGATTTTTTTATTTGATGGATTTTGAGGCCGAAATTTGTTTTATATGGGTTTTTGGGTAGTCTAGTGTCAAATTTACAATTTTTGAAACTGTCGGATAAACGGTTTGGCGGCCATCTTGGATCATTTTCCCCTCAAAAGCTCCCATACTAAAGCAATGGGAAATTGAAAATATCTTCTCGAGAACTGCTGGGCCGATTTGAATTATATTTGACATGAAGCATCCTTAAGAAGCATCCTTAAGGCATAGAGATTCAAGTTTGTTCAAACAAACCCGATCGGCCAATTTGGCCGGTGACCATCTTGGATTTCGGCCGATTTTTAGAAATGTTTTTAAAAATCTTCTCCTCCCAAACCATTCGAGGGATCGATTCAAAACTCACGAAATATGATCTAGGGTAAGCGCTGAATCGAGTTTGTGCAAGGGAACTTGATTGACCAAATGGTTCAGTGGCCATCTTGGATGACCTAGTTTTCACAAAAACGCTTCTTCCCCAGAACCGCTGAAGCGATCAGGCCAAAATTTGTGATATATAATTAGGAACTAAGGGCGATTAATGTTTGTTCAAAAGAAGTTGATTCGCCAAAAAACATGGCCGTGGTGGACCAATCAAAATATAGTGTTTGGCAGCCATATTGGATTTTTTTATTTGATGGATTTTGAGGCCGAAATTCGTTTTATATAGGTTTTTGGGTATTCTGATCTCAATTTTGCAATTTTCGAAACTGTCGAATAAATGGTTTGGCAGCCGTCATGGATCATTTTCCCGCCAAAAGCTCCCATACTAAAGCAATGGGAAATTTTAAATGTCTTCTCGAGAATTACTGGGCCGATTTGAATTGTATTTGGCAGGAAGCATCCTTATGGCATAGAGATTTCAATTTGTTCAAACGAAGCCAATCGGCCAATTTGGCCAGTGGCCATCTTGGATTTCGGCTGATTTTTAGAAATGTCTTTAAAAATCTCGTTCTCCGAAACGGCTTGGGGAATCGATTCAAAACTTATGAAACCTCATCTAGGGAAAAGAGGTAAGCCAAGCTTGTTTAAGATGACTTGATTGACCGAATGGTTTGGCAGCCATCTTGGATGACCTAGTTTTCCCGAAAACGACTTCTCCAGAACCGCTGAATGGATCAGGCCAGGAGATATGATTAGGGACTAAGGGCCATTAAAGTCTGTTCAAGGGAAGTTGCTCCGTCAAAAAACATGGCCGCCATGGGCCAATCAAAATGTAGCGTGTTTGGCGGACAAATTGGATTTTTTTATTTGATGGATTTTGAGGCGAAAATTGGTTCTATATATGTTTTTTGTATTCTGAGCTCAAATTTGCAATTTTTGAAACTGTCGGATAAATGGTTTGGTGTCCATCTTTGATAATTTTCTCGTCAAAAGCGCCCATGCTAAAGCAACTTTCTTCTTGAGAACTACCAGGGCGATTTCAATTATATTTGGCAGGAAGCATCCTTAGGGCATAATGATCCAAGTTTGTTCAAATGAACCCGATCGGCCAATTTGCCCAATGGCCATTTTGGATTTCGACCGATTTCAGGAAATGTCTTTAAAAATCTCCGAAACCACTTGGGGAATCTTCATCTAGGCCAAGAGGTAAGCCAAGTTTGCTCAAGAGGACTTGATTGACCAAATGGTTCGTCGACCATCTTGGATGACCTGGTTTTCACGAAAATGACTCTTCCAGAACCGCTGAAGGGATCGGGCTGAAATTTGGGCCATTAAAATTTGTTCAACGGAAGTTGATCCATCAAAAAAACATGGGCGCTGTGGGGCAATCAAAATGTAATGTGTTTAGCGGCCATATTGCACTTGCAAAAATGTCCACAAACTCATTTAAAAGACTGCTAAACCACCCAGCAACAATTTTAACACAGTGACACAGGCCCCTTGGGCCTCTTGTTAAGGTAACTATACAGGTAAGCTGTTGATTATTTTGAAACTAATTTGTCTGGGATCTCCCAGTCAAATTAGTTTCAAAATATTCAGCAGACTGTTTATTAAGTTGAAAATTCACCAAAGACATACAATTCAGACACTTACATCTGGACCATTACCATGTTGGTGACAGACCTACATCAGGTAATTGTGATGTCAGCTAACATGTGTCATGTTTTAATTATGATGTCACATGCTTACTTGAGTGACAGAGCAGATCCCGCCATTTAAGATACCATCGATACTCATATTATGCGGAAATATATACCATTATGACTACTTGTCAGACTGATGTATTTTGATTGTGACATCAGTTAGCACGTGACTTTTCTATTGTGATGTCAGATAAAGATTGTGTCACCAAAACCGGAGTCACATCCGGGTCCACAGCAAAATAGGGTTGACATGACAGTTTAAATCAGTCAGACTTCTTTATCCCTGGAAAATAAACCCTTCAATTTAATCTTTATGCATGACTTTCTCAAATACATTTATATTAGCCACTCTTGTATTAACTCAACCCTTTAATGGTCAAGCTGTTCAAATAACGGACTCTGTGCAGCGATCGTGAGGCCATGCTTGTCCATTTGCATGCCGAGAGAAGAGTATTTTTGACAATTTACCTTGGGAATAACTGGTTCGTACAGAGCCAGTCATTCCAGTGAGAAATTTTCAAACATTCCCTTCTCTCGGCATTCAAATAGACACTAGCTAAGAGAAAGCTTTAATTTTCTTTATCATTACCGATTTGATGAACGGTATCTGCAGTAGAGAAATGTCCATTTGCAGGCCAACAGAAAACTATTTTTTTTAATTTACAAAGAAATATTCTTCTTAGCCTGTAAAGATTTCTTTCCTTGAGAAATCTTGATCATTAAAACTGTTAATTGATTTACGCTGCAATCTGAGTGCTTTGAGGTGCTGTTGTCACAAGAGGGCGTAATAATTATTAAATGCAGTTTATTTATTTATGTGTTTATATTTTATACAGATTGTGTCGTTACTATCCCTCAAGAATCACAGCCAGTTTTAGAAGACCAATCTGGGGGCTTTACGATCACAGCTTGGGTGATGCCATTTTCCAGTACAAATGGTCTCCTCCTGGCAAAAACATCACCCGATGGTGCCACCTATTATTATGGTGTGAGGCTGCAAACAACTCAAGTCACTTCAACACTGGAGTTCAGATACTCATCTGGTGCTACCTTTATTGTAAGTGTTCACATCCAGGCTTGAGTTCAGATTCTCACCTCGTGGCGCCGGTATTGTACAGTATGGCTCAGAAATAAATTAACACACTGTTAAATACTTTGAACATAATTGAATTGTAAGACATTGCTAAGGGAACAATGTCGTCCGATCCAATTATGTTCAACATATTCAAGAGAGCATTTCTTACATCGTCTTCAAAATTGTACTAGGTAATATGTTTTTGTTTTGGAAAATGTGTTAAGTTATTTCTGAGCTGTCCTGGGTTCACATCCACTCTTGAGTTCAGATTCTCGCATTGTGTCTCCTTTCGCTCCTCTGGTTGAACATTCATTGGAAGCTTGTGATCTTTAAGCTGTCTGCCTGTTTAATTTCTGCAGACCACATTTTCCATGGGGTTTAAATCTGGATATGCTGAATATTTTGAAAACAATTTGACTGAAAGTTGTTGGTGGCTAAGCCACCAACAACTTTCAGTCAAACTGTTCTCAAAATTTTCAGCGGATTCAGAGTTATTGCCCACTGAGACTATTGTCTGGTGGCTTGCTGCAGTCAGACAGGTAATGCATTTGGCCATCAGGACAGATATAAAAAATTCCATTCAAGATTTTGGAACTAATTTGACTGAAAGTTGTTCTACGATTACACTGCAGTCAAATCTATCTATAAATTCCAAACTGGAATTTAGAGGTATTCCGGGCCTTTGTTGATAGGTATTCCTCTGGAAGGGGGGATGTATTATTTCTTTGGTTTTGAATATTTCTAATGTGTGTATTCTATGCAGAGGGCTATCCTTATGATGTAGATGTGTTCTTTCTTTGTGTGGAAAAAGATATTAAAGGTTTGAATGTGCTAGGATTAGGAACATAAAAAAGGCATGTAATTTTATTTTCAGAGTAACCAGATTGTGACGGTGCTCACCATGGCGAATATGGAGGACAATAAATGGCATTTCATCATTGTCATAGTAACACACAATCATGTAGAGTTTTTAATTGATGGAACCTTAGTCGGACGCAGGTAACATGATTAACCCTTTGACCCTAATTGCCTGATGTGACAAATTCTTAATGTTATATCATATAAGAATAATATAATCTTGAATATTTTGGAGCTTCTTTGATATGTGGGTATTGGATAGATTTAGGAAGTCTCGACACTGCATATGCCATCGATAACAGAGAACACTTTCTGCATGTCCATGTCCTTTATAGGATCATTGGTAACTCACATGGCCAGAATGGCCAAGTGAGCTTATACCATGCTGACTGTCCGTTGTCCAACTGTCCATCCATCCGCACCTGTGAGAGGTGCCTTGTGTCTTGTTTGGAAGGTTCATGAAAGACTTGTGGGATTTTTAGGCGCATCCCTGTTGCAAGGCACAAATAGCCTTTCCTAGATTTGTCTGTTTCGTCATTTCTGACTTTTGGCAAAATCAAGCCGCAAGATTATGGACAAAACAAGGACAAATGACGGCCAAAACGATCCATGTTTGAGATGCTGCTAAATGAGTCTAACATATTAGCTGTTTATGCAATTCTAATTGAGAATCTAAAACGAGCCTGATACCCTTTTGGGAACCTTGGAGTCGATTACATTCTTCGGCCGAATGGCCAGTTTCTACATCCAGAAATTGTGGGTCAAATTTGATGAAGCAGGCCTAAATTGGTACCCGTAATCTACATACACACATACTCAATTTTCTCTGTATTTCCCTTCCACATTGGTCGGAAAAAATGACCATTCACATTTATAATTAAATTTGGTTCTGGATAAATACGCCATGTCACCAATTCTGACATAAACACCGGAATAAATAATAAGCCAATGAGTTATCAGTTAATAAAGGAGAGATAGTACTATGTATAGGGCTGAAAGCTGATAGAGTTAATAATAATGAAGGTCGCTAGAAACACATTGACTTTGTGCGATTGAGTCAAGCGATCCAGGTGATAATTGTTTTCGAAACCATGTCAAGGAAACAAATAATATGAAGTAGTAAACTGTAAATATTATTGTGATGAATCACTAATACTGGTACCAGCGGCAATTGTCAGTGCATCACTACGTGTGTGTTTGTAACTTTGTGTATCAAAGTTCAGAGCCGAGGCAATGTGCAATTGTTAGAAACCCCCTCTAGGTTCCCCTGTGATTTAACCACGCAGTGTTTTCATTCATATCGAGGTAAGTTTTAAAAATAGTATATATTTAAAATCTATTTATCTATTATCTGTCTCTTATTTTTAGCTCACCTTGCCTGAAAGGCTAAGTGAGCTTATGCCATGGTGACCGTCCATCGTGTGTCCATCATTCGTCTGTCTGTCATCCATCCATCAACTTTTCCTTTAAGCGACTTCTTCTCAAGAACCACTGGGCCGATATCAATTATATTTGGCAGGATGCATCCTTAGGCCATAGGGATCCAAGTTTGTACAAACGAAGCCAATCGGCCAATTTGGCCAATGGCCATCTTGGATTTTGGCCGATTTTAGGAAATGTCTTTAAAGATCTTCTCCGAAACTGCTTGGAGGATTGATGCAAACATCATGAAATATGATCTAGGGTAAGAGTGGAACCAAGTTTGTTCAAGGGAACTTGATTGGTCAAATGGTTCGGCGGCCATCTTGGTTGACATAGTTTTAGCGAAAACGACTTCTCCAGAACCGCTGAAGGGATCGGGTCGAAATTTGGCAGATATGATTAGGGACTAAGGGCCATTAAAGTTTGTTCAAGGGAAGTTGATCTGTCAAAAAACATGGGCAATCAAAATGTAGCATGTTTGGCGGCCATATTGGATTTTTTTATTTAATGGATTTTGAGGCCGAAATTGTATGTCTTTGGGTGCTCTGAGCTCAAATTTGCAATTTTCGAAACTGTCGGATAAATGGTTTGGTGGCCAGCTGGTATTATTTTCCTGCCAAAGGCTCCCATGCTAAAGCAATGGGAAATTTAAAATGTCTTTTTCTCGAGAACTACTAGGCCGATTTCAATTATATTTGGCAGGAAAGATCCTTGCGGCATAGGGATCCAAGTTTGTTCAAATGAACCCAATCAACCAATTTTGCAGGCGGCCATCTTGGATTTTGGCCGATTTTAGAAAATGTCTTTAAAAGTCTTCTCCAAAACCGCTTGGGGAATCGAGTAAAATCTCATGAAACATCATCTAGGCATGACCTAGTATGCCCGAAAATGACCTTTTCTCGAGAACCGCTAAATTTGGGAGATATGATTAGGGACTAAGGGCCATTAAACTTTGTTCAAGGGAAGTTGATCTGTCAAAAAGCATGGCCGCCGTGAGCCAATCAAAATGTAACATGTTTGGCGGCCATATAGGATTTTTTATTTGATGGGTTTTGAGGACGAAATCGGTTTTATATATGTTTTTGGCTATTCTGAGCTCAAATTTCCCATTTTCGAAACTGTCGGATAAACGGTTTGGCGGCCATCTTGAATTATTTTCCTGACAAATGCGCCCATACTAAAGCAATGGGAAATTTAAAATGTCTTCTTGAGAACTGCTAGGCCGATTTCAATTATATTTGGCAGGAAGCATTCTTAGGGAATAGGGATCCAAGTTTGTTCAAATGAACCCAATCGGCCAATTTGGCCAACAGCCATCTTGGATTTCAGCCGGTTTTAGGAAACGTCTTTAAAAATCTTCTTTTCCGAAACCGCGTGGGGAATCGATTCAAAACTCATGAAACGTCATATAGGCCAAGTGGTAAGCCAAGTTTGTTCAAGACGACTTGATTGACCAAATGGTTCAACGGCCATCTTGGATGACCTAGTTTTCCCGAAAATTACTTCTTCTCTAGAACCACTGAAGTGATCAGGCTGAAATTGGAGAGATATGATTGAGACTAAGTTTGTTCAAGGGATGGTAATCCATCAAAAGACATGGCCGCCGTGTACCAATCAAAATGTAGCATGTTTGGCGGCCATATTGGATTTTTTATTTGATGGATTTTGAGGCAGAAATTCGGTTTATATATGTTTGTGGGTATTCTGATTTCATACATGTATTTGCCATTTTTTAAACTGTCGGATAAACAGTTTGGCAGCCATGTTGGATCTTTTTCCTGCCAAAAACTCTCATACTAAAGCAATGGGAAATTTAAAATGTCTTCTCGAGAACCATTGGACCGATTTCAAATACATTTGAACGGAATCATTCTTAGGGCATAGAGGTCCCCGATCGGCCAATTTGGTTGGTGGCCATCTTGAATTTTGGGCAATTTTTAGAAATGTCTTTAAAAATGTTCTCCGAAACCGCTTGGGGATCAATTCAAAACGCATGAAATATCATCTAGGGCAAGAGCTGCACCAAGTTTGTTCAAGGGAACTTGATTGGCTAAATGGTTTGGTGGCTATCTTGGATAGCCTATTTTTTGCCAAAACAACTCCAGAATTACTGAACGGATTGGGCCCCAATTTGGGAAATATGATTAGGCACTCGGAATGCCATTAAAGTTTGTTCATGGAAAGGATCTACATCAGAAACATGGCCACAGTGGACCAATCAAAATGTAGCGTGTTTGGCAGCCATATTGGAAATGTCCACAAACTCATTTAAAAGACTACTAAACCACCCACCAACAATTTTGACAAAAATGCATAGTGTTCCAGGTGAGCGACACAGGTCCCTTGGGCCTCTTGTTGTATAATGGCTTCTGATTTCTCCATGTACTTAGTTACTCAAAATGAATAGCTTTGCTATTTTTAGTAACAAAAGTGATGACGTCATAGATGTTTTGCATACTCAGACACATACTCGTGATACGATAGGTCGTCCTAATTACATCATAATTTATTGTACATTACTAGCTGAAGTTAGGACGTCACGTAGGATTAACATCCTGCCTGCAGGAGAATGACTCTGATAAGGTGGGTTATTGGAGAAATGGCTTCAGTGTTCTGATCTTCATCGCGCTTAGCGCTATTGTAACATGCGTATTTGCATCTTTAGTGTCTAATTTTGGTTGTGAAATTAAAAATATTTTCTTATTTTCTTGAATGTCAGGACTCTTACAGTGGTCTTGTGGAATGCCCATTTGCTGGCCAAGAGAAGAGTATTGTTTTTTAATTCAACACTGAAATGACTGGCCTGCTTATCGCGCTTGTCATTCCAGTGGTAAATTTAAAAAAAAATTCTTGGCCTGCAAATGGGCATTCCTCAAGACCACTGTGGAGGGTGATTTTGGCTGACTTCACCATGAAAGGGTTAAGCAGATATTTAATATTTCACCAAATATTTTCTGGTTCATTCAATTTAGTACTTTTAGCTGATACAGTGTGTGAGGATACACAACGTCCCTCACCCCCACCCCCATCCCACCCCACCCCGAGAAATTTGACAAAAAGTTTAATTTTGCCATATCTAACAGAAATCAGAGATTGTAAACCCTTGCGCTCCCGTTTTTGTCACAGTATAAAACATTTTCGGATTTTCTGGGCTTTCAGATTTTCCGGATTTTTTCGGATCATGCCCAAAGTTGTGGATGTATATGGTCACATGGTCACACCCTTTCTTGCATTCAAATTTGAGCTTCCACTATATGTGCCAGCGATGGATATATTCTTCAGATGAGCCAGAATAAGAATATGCCCGCATTAGAATCGTCAGTACTTCACCACGCGTAAAAACATTGTTTAAGATCGCTAAAGAGGAAAAAACCTAATGAACTTAGGATGCATGCAATGGACAAGACACTGTGAAGAAAGTTAAAGAAAAGTGCAGCGGAAAGAAAAGCCACTCATCATCATCATCATCATCATCATCATAAACAACAGCAGCAGCAGCAGCAGAACCACTACCACCACCATGAAAAAAATTGATTGTAATGCAACTCCTCTGACACTGTTGGGCGTAATTCAACAAGATTTAGTGTGTCAGTTACCCATATCAATGTGGAGTGGATGAGCACATTTACATTTAGCCGCACACCCAGGGGGTGGGGGATGGGGTCAAAAGGTTATGAAATTGATTGTAATGTAGCTCCTCTGAAATCATTAGACGGAACTCAACCAAATTTGATATCTGAGTTACCAATATCATTGCGGAGTGCAAGAGGCCATTTAGATTTGGCTGCGTCCCATTTAGTGCCAAAAGGTCAAATTTTAACAAGCAGAAATTGATTGTAACGCATCTCCGAACCCATTTAGTGTCAAAAGGTCAAATTTTAACCAGCAGAAATTGATTGTAACGCATCTCCGAACCCATTGGACGTAATTCAACCAAATTTGGTATGTGAGTTAGCCATATTAATGTGGAGTGGATGAGCACATTTACATTTGCCCTGCCATAAAGGGATGGGGGGATGGGGTCAAAAGGTCATTAAATTGATTGAACTGCAACTCCTCTGATACTGTTGGACGGAATTCAACCAAATTTAGTATGTCAGTTACCCATATCAATGTTGAGTGGATGAGCACATTCACATTTGCCCCCCCTACCCCCCACCCACACCCATTCCCCCCCTTCCCCCCCCCCCCCAGTGGTATGGAGTCAAAAGGTCATGAAATTGATTATAATGCAACTCATCTGACACTATTGGATGAAATTCAACTAAATTTGGTATGTGAGTTACCCATCTGATTGCGGAGTGTAAAAGGACATTTTCATTTGGCTCCGCCCCCAGGGGTGGGTTGTGGGGTGTGTCAAAAGTTCAAAGTGGTGAACATTGGGATTTGCAATGACGCGTCATCGACTGATCACTCTACTATAGGTTTTAACATAGGTTAATATATTTTGGCGGGAAAATATAAAAACATATCCTGCCCGTACACCTTATCTTTGAAAATAAGCCCTATTAAATGAATGAGAACATGTTTGGCATAATATTAGCCGCCCCACCATCTGCTTGATTGAGGTATAAAATGAACCAGATTGGTCCAGCAGTCTTAGAGCTATAGCCATTTATATTTCATGTAAGCATTTCAAAGCTAACTCTACCTATCTCTTGTGCCGTAAAGTATAGAAAAGCTTTCCCCTATTATCTCCTTTTAAATTGACAAACTTGCGCTGACCAGTCTGGAAATACAGGCAGATTCATAAGGTACATACTGATTTCCTCAAAAAAAGAAGAAAAAAAACAGGATGGCGAATATCTTACCCTTCCAGCGATGGCTGATAAATGACCATTTGCACGTGCAGGCGGGTTCTTTTTGTTTGAGAAATCCTGGACTGTACAGCCAATAAACGAAACGAATATGGCGTCCAATCGTTATAGCGATTAAGGAGACAGGGCACTGCATGCTGGGTAGCATTGCATGCTGGGTAAATTGAACAGAAAACAACAGGCATGTCATATTTTGTGCAAAATTGTTAATTTTTAATGTGATAAGAGAACTTTATGTAGTGGGTGATAATTCCCAAGCTATTTTGGTATATTAATCATTCATACATACACACCCCTCCTTTTGGTTTGACTGCAATGTATTTACATATACCGAGACATACTTTTTCAAATACAAGTAGGCAACTTAAGAGTTTACTCGTGTATGCATGCTTTAAATTTAATTTCATTTATATTTTAAGCAATTATATAATATCGATTTTATATCTTTCGCAGTCCATTACCAAAATAGTATCATTTCTTTAAGAGTTATCGCCATTAATCGTAGGAATAAATGTTTTTCACTACACAAAAATCAAAATTCGTAAAATAAATGTTTGCTCTGCTCTGATCTTCAAAAATTTTGTAGATATAGTGTAAAAATTATGTATCTTTTTAGCGACACATTATTTGCTTACATCACCTAAGCAACAGGCACATGAGACCATCAAAGGGGCGTTGATCCTCAAAATCATATAACCATCGAAAACAATATCCTGGATGATACGCATAAAAGGGCAATACTGTGTAGATACGAGTACATGTAAATCTGTAGTTGAGTAGATGAATTCATTGACCCCAACCATGGTATATGTACTGTTGAATTGTTAGGTAGCATTTTGAGAACACTGAGTGAGCGATGTCTATGCCTAATACTGCAACAACATTAAAACTGTTTTTAAACTCGTCAGCTTTTCATACTCACCAGCAGTATCACAGTACTTTGCTAATCCTAGAGTATACACTCTGTTTTAGTGTAATAAATGAGATTCATCTTGAAAAACAGGATTGTTAAAAGCTTGTGTCTGTCAGTGTCTGGTATCATGTGTCCAAATAAAGAATCAGGGGTAACCTGGATGACCATCATTGGTGAATGTGGTGCAAATTCTTGTATTCAAGATGTCCATTATGTCTGGGTTGCTAAAGTTGACAAAGTGTGAAGTTAAACTGTAGAAACTGTAGGAGGAGATAGGTGTAAACATCCTTTTACGTATAATAATAAGAAAAAATAATAGAACACATTTACTGAAATAATTGTAACTCTGTGATGGCTGGCCATTAAGGAATATTGTATAAGGCCTCTTCTTATATGACCATTGAACATGTCTGGTGGCGATCCGATAAGAAGTCTAGGTGTAGTCACACTTCAAAGATCCAACCTGAAAATCACCATTCATGGCCTATGGGACCATATTCAATGCAATGGCGCCCAAGGTCACCTTTTAGTTAGGAGGTCATCTTCAGGACTCCAAGGGTAACATAATCTCCAAATATGGTAGTGATTTGATTTCTAGGTGTAGTCTTAGTTCGAAGATCAATAATGAAAAAATGCTTGCCAAAATTTTTTATCCAGAATAAGAAGACAAAAAGAAGAAAGATCCTGATTGAGCTTAATAATCTACAATTGCATCGCAGATTGATAAAAATAAGAAAGATCCTGAGAAATTATAGTAATCTGTGATGTCGATGATTTAAGGGGAGTTGGAGCGGGCGGGGTATACTTTCACGATGTGAAAAAGAAATTGTAAGTAGCACAACTTCAGTACTACAAGATCTACATTCCGTCTAAATTTAAATACATTACTTCATCACCATGTAAAAATAGTAACTCAAAAACATCTGAAGCCTTTAGGTACAGATGCTACGAGTCCTGGCTGATAAGTTGGTCAGATTTATTTGTAGCTATGTATGTACTTCGGCTAAATTGGCTGGTTCTTTTGTATGGAGAAAATCCATTGCTTTATATTATAAGTGATAGAAATTTCAGAAACTAAGAGGTACCAATCTTAGATTCCGAATATACTTGACACTGGTTGCATATATTGATGGTAATTTGAATGCACACTGCTGTTGCCTTTGAGGTAGTAACAACGTTGAGTAAATCTTTTTAATTTGTTTCCCATTTCAGTTCTTTTAAATTTGGATTTTATTCATGCCCCACCGCCATTATCTTTTGCAAAATAGATACTTAAAAATTGTATTTATGATATATGTAGTTACACCACCCCCAACCCCCTCCATCCACCCTGTCCAATATAAAAAAAACTTTTTTGACTCCCCCCCCCCATGACAAAATAGCGGCACTGATATTTGGTTAATTCAACATTAAATTTAGTGTGTATAATGTTCCTGCTTTCGACACTGGGTTATATGTAGCCATTATGTTCCATATGTTACTGTACTATAGGTTTTGTTAAAGACTACCGTTCTTATTCGAGGAAAAGACGCTAGCTTTTATTGGACACAGGCTAAATTTTATATTGTATATGGAAACCATTTGGAGATTACCATAGGTCGTATAAGGCCTGTAATGGATTACTGTAGGAAATATTAAAGCATAGGCATGCATTAATATACACACTGCTCCAAGTCTCAAAATAAGCCCACCTGGGGAGATCAATAAAATGATCCCGTACTTTGGCTCCCAGGAGATCGTTTTTTTGACCGCCTATGACAATGACCAGGTACCTGATCGATTGCCAGCACTGTTCACCTACAATACAGCTCAGAAATAATTAGTTTACATGTTTGCACAAAAAACCCTGAAACGTGGTCATTAGTACAATTTTGAACACGATGTAAGAAATGTTCTATTGAATATTTTGAACAGAATTGCATTGGAATCCCTGTATGTAGTATATATGGAGGCGGGAAGATAAGCTATCTATATGGAGCACTGACTATACCATTTGTTTGAGCATCACTACATTGTTTGCATCTCATTCTTATGGACAATGTAGCCCATATTGGATGGCCAAAGTGCCCCACATATAATGGCTATCATGATTGGCCTTATCAAATCTGTTTTAGTAGCAGTGCCTCATTTGCACCCCAGTATTATGGGCAGATAACCCCATACATGATGGTCACCGCACCCCATGAATTGGTATCACTAATATGTACATGTACCTTCTGTCTCAACATCACTACATTGTTTGCGTCGCAATCTCTTATGGACAATTTAGCCCATATTGGATGGTCAAATCACCCTACATAAAATGTACATCACTATTTGCCTTCTCGAATCTGTTTTAGTATCTACCTCATTTGCACTGCAGTATTATGGGCAGATAACCCCATACATGATGGTCAATACACCCGACATAAAATTGACATCATAACACCTTACTTGTCAGATTTGGTCGAGAAACTTAAATGATCTCATTGAAAATGTCCATTTGCAAGCAAAGAGAAGACTGAAAATTTACCATTGGAATGACTGGCGCGGTTATTTAGTCAGGAATTGCAGTGGTAAATTTTCCACTCTTGTAAAAAATATTCTATTCTTGCCATGCAAATGGACATTTCTTAAGATGACTACAGATGCCAATTTTAGTTTCAACACAAATTTTTTCGAAAAAATTACAAAAACTTATCCTTTTTTAATTTTGTCCATTTTACTACTTTGGTGGCTTGAGAAATTTCAACCAGACTTGACTGGAAGGATACTAGGCTGGTAGGTTTCAGAACTACATACATCTATTCTGTATACAGAATTTTAATTGGCTAATTTTTCTGGCGGCCAGCTTGGATTATCTGAAAATGTCCGTAAATCAACTAAAAGCCTACTCATTAACCGCTTGAACGAGTTCAAGCAAACTTGGCTGGAAGCACCCTAAAGTCGTATGCTTCAGAGCTTGTACACAGAATTTTGCTTGGTCAATTTGTTCGGTGGCCATCTTGGATTTTCTGATAAATGGCTGACAATTGTTTAAAGCGCTACTCCTCATTAACTGCTTGGGCAATTTCGACCAGACTGGCTGGATTGAGCCAAGGGCGGTAGGCTTCAGAACCTGTATACAGAATTTTGATTGTTCAATTTTTCCGGCGACCATCTTGCATTTTCTGAACATTTTGGGAAATCAGTTAAATGGCTACTTCTCATTAACCGCTTGGCCGATTTCAACCAATCTCAGCTATTAGAACCCTAGGCCGTTACACTTCAGAACAGGTATACAGAATTTTGATGGTGGCCATCTTGGATTTTTCCGAAAAATGGGAATTTGTATAAAATGCTACTCCTCATTAATCGCATGGTCAATTTCAACCAAATTTAGCTGGTAAAATCCTATTGTCATAGCCTCTAGAAATTCTATTCGGAGTTTTGATAGGTCAATGTTTTTGGCAGCTATCTCTGATTTTCTGAAATGTTTCCTGACCCATTTAAAAATGGTACGCCTTTAAGCAATAGCCTGATTTCAACAAAAGTGGGTTGGAACAATCCTATGATGGTAGGCTTCAACATATTAAACGAGAATCTTGATTGGTCAATTTTTTAGTGCCCCTCTTGGATTTTCCGAAAAATCATCCATCATGTCTATTTAAATGGAAATGGTTTAAATGTCAATGGTCCAGGTGAGCGCCACAGGCCCTTGGGCCTCTTGTCCAAAAAATGGTGGCAAATCAATTAAAATGCTACTCCTCATTAACTGCTTGAGCAATTTCAACCAGACTTGACTGGAAGGATACTAGGCTGCTAAGTTTCAGAACATGTATACAGAATTTTGATTGGTCAATTTTTCTGGTGATTTTCTGAAAATTTCTGGAAATCTGTTAAAAGGCTACTCCTCATTAACTGCTTGAACGAGTTCAAGCAAACTGGACTGTGAGGACCCGCAAAGCATGTATACAGAATTTTGAATATTCCCAAAAATGTCTGAAAATCGTTTAAAACGCTACTCCTCATTAACTGCTTGGGCAATTTCAACCAGACTGGCTGGAAGGAAACCTAGGGTGGTAGGCTTCAGAACTTGTATATACAGAATTTTGATTGGTCAATTTTCCCGTGGCCATCTTGGATTTTCTGAAAAATGGGAATTCGTATAAAATGCTGATCATTGGGCAATTTCAACCAAATTTGGCTGGATGGATCCTATTGTCGTAGCCTTTAGAAATTCTATTTAGAATTTTGATAGGTCAATGTTTTGGCAGCCATCTCTGATTTTCTGAAAGTTTTCCGGAACCATTTAAAAACATGACTCTTTAAATCAATAGTCCGATTTCAACAAAACTTTGGTGGAACGATCCTATGACGGTAGGCTTCAACTTATTAAATGAGGATCTTGATTGGTAAATTTTTTGGTGGCCATCTTGGATTTTCCGAAAATCCATCATGTCTATTTAAATACAAATGGTTTAAATGCCAATGGTCGGTGTGCACCACAGGCCCTTGCAAACTTTAGCTTTAAAAGACTGCTCTTCAGTAACTGCTGATTTCAATCACACTTGGCTGGAAAGCCCATACAACAATAGGCAATCCGAACTTGTATAGAGTTACTCCTCCTAGACAATGGTCCAATTTCAACGAGACTTAAATGGAGGCTGTAAGTGTGTGAGGCTTCAACACTTAGAATAAGAAATTTGATTCGACAATTTTTTTCGGCAGCCACCTTCAATTTTCTGAAAATGTCTAGGAAATTGCTAAAAGGATGAATACTTATTTGCCGATTTCAACCAAATTTGGCTGGAATGGCCCTATTGTGATGTGGTAGGCTTCAGAACTTTTATACAGAAATGTGATTGGTAGGCTTGTGCGATATCGAAAATCAAGATTTTTTTGCAGCCACGATTTTTTACGATATGATTTTGAAAAATTTGAAATATCGCAAAAATGTTATTGTCACGCTGTATTCTGCCTATTTGTCATGTGTTTGTAGCATAGCCTTCTATTACGGCAAGATGTTCAATTTATTTCCAAACCAACATCTTTGCTAGAGTGGTGGGCTTATATTAGCAATAGGTCAAGAAACAGTTGAAGTTCATTCTTTAAAATTAAGAAAATACAAAATTTCTTGCCACCCTATTGTATACCTCAAAACCATGATTGCGTGAGTGAAATTATTACCTGGGATGGTATAGATATTGTATATTTAGCTCACCTGGCCTGAAAGGCCAAGTGAACTTATGTCGTGGCGGCCGTCCGTCGTGTGTCCATCGTCCATCCGTCCGTGAACCTTTCCTTTAAACGACTTCTTCTCAGGAACAGCTGGGCCAATTTCAATTATATTTGGGAGGAAGCATCCTTAGGGCATAGGGATCCAAATTTGTTCAAATGAAGCCGATCGGCTAATTAGGCCGGCGGCCATCTTGGATTTTGGCTGATTAATTGAAACATCTTTAAAAATCTTCTCCGAAGCCGCTTGAGGGATTGAAGGAAACCTCATGAAATATGATCTAGGGCAAGAGCTCAACAAAATTTGTTCAAGCGAACTTAATTGGTCAAATAGTTTGGTGGCCATCTTGGTTGACCTAGTTTGAGCGAAAATAACTTCTCCAGAACCGTTGAAGGGATCAGGCCAAAATATGGCAGATATGATTAGGGACTAAGGGCCAGTAAAGTTTGTTCCAGAGAAGTTGATCGATCAAAAAACATGGCCGCCGTGGGCCAATCAAAATATAGCATGTTTGGCGGCCATATTGGATTTTTTTATTTTATGGGTTTTGAGGCCGAAATTGGTTTTATATAAGTTTTTCACTATTCTAATCTCAAATTTGCAATTTTCGAATCTGTCGGATAAACGGTTTGGCGGCCATCTTGGATCATTTTCTCGCCAAAAGCTCCCATACTAAAGCAATGGGAAATTTAAAATATCTTCTTCTCGAGAAATACTGTGCCGATTTCAATTATATTTGGCATGAAGCATCCTTAAGGCATAGAGATTCAAGTTTGTTCAAACGAACCCGATCGGCCAATTTGGCCGGCGACCATCTTGGATTTTGGCTGGTTTTTACAAATGTCTTTGAAAATCTTCTTCAAAACCATTTGAGGGATCAATTCAAAACTCTCAAAATATGTTCTAGGGTAAGTGCTGAATCAAGTTTGTTCAAGGAAACTTGATTAACCAAATGGTTCAGTGGCCATATTGGATGACATAGTTTTCACTTCTTCCCCAGAACCATGAAGCGATCAGGCTGAAATTTGTGATATATAATTAGCAACTAAGGGCGATTAATGTTTGTTCAAGAGAAGTTGAATCACCAAAAACATAGCCGCGGTGGACCAATCAAAATATAGTGTGTTTGGCAGCCATATTGGATTTTTTTATTTGATGGATTTTGAGGCCGAAATTCGTTTTATTTAGGTTTTTGGGTATTCTGATCTCAAATTTACAATTTTCGAAACTGTCAAATAAATGGTTTGACAGCCATCTTGGATCATTTTCCCGCCAAAAGCTCCCATACTAAAGCAATGGGAAATTAAAAATATCTTCTCGAGAACTACTGGCCCGATTTGAATTATATTTGGCAGGAAGCATCCTTATGGGATAGAGATTTAATTTTCTTCAAACGAAGCTGATCGGCCAATTTGACCAGTGGCCATCTTGGATTTTGGTCGATTTTTAGAAATGTCTTTAAAAATCTTGTTCTCCGAAACAGCTAGGGGAATCGATTCAAAACTTATGAAACCTCATCTAGGCAAAGCGGTAAGCCGAGTTTGTTCCAAGACAACTTGATTGACCGAATGGTTCGGCAGCCATCTTGGATGACCTAGTTTTCCCGAAAACGACTTCTTCATAACCGCTGAATGGATCAGGCCAAAATTTGGGAGATATGATTAGGGACTAAGGGCCATTAAAGTTTCTTCAAGGGAAGTTGCTCCGTCAAAAAACATGGCCGCCGTGGGCCAATCAAAATGTAGAGTGTTTGGCGGACATATTGTATTTTTTTATTTGATGGATTTGGTTCTATATATGTTTTTGAGTATTCTGAGCTCAAATTTGCAATTTTCGAAACTGTCGGATAAATGGTTTGGTGCCCATCTTGCATAATTTTCTCGTCAAAAGCTCCCATGCTAAAGCAATGGGAAATTTAAAATGTCTTCTCGAGAACTACCAGGCCGATTTCAATTATATTTCGCAGGAAGCATCCTTAGGGCATAAGGATCCAAGTTTGTTCAAATGTACCCGATCGGCCAATTTGCCCAGTGGCCATTTTGGATTTCGGCCAATTTCAGGAAATGTCTTTAAAAATTTTCTCCGAAACCACTTGGGGAATCTTCTTCTAGGCCAAGAGGTAAGCCAATTTTGTTCAAGAGGACTTGATTGACCAAATGGTTCGGCGACCATCTTGGATGACCTGGTTTTAACGGAAATTACTCCTCCAGAACCGCTGAGGACATCAGGCCGAAATTTGTCCAAGGGAAGTTGATCCATCAAAGAAACATGGGCGCCGTGGGCCAATCAAAATGTAGTGTGTTTTGCGGCCATATTGCACTTGCAAAAATGTCCACAAAGTCATTTAAACGACTGCTAAACCACCCACCAACAACCTTGGGCCTCTTGTTCTTAATAAGCATGGTTTATAAAATCAAAAATAATCCAAAATTTGACAATATATGGCGTGGCAAAAATATATAAATCATGTAATATTGCTTGCTCTCCTGCTTTTTGAGGCGAGAGGTTCACAAATGTGATATCTAAATGAGACGGTATACACTCTTTAGCCAGCAAGGTGAACTATCCGAGATGCTTCTGAAGACTAACTATTATTAATGAAATATATAAATCACATGATTTTGCTCACTTTCCTGATTTTGGAGACGAGAGGTGGTGCGTTCACAAATGTGATAGCTAAATGAGATGGTATACACGCTTTAGCCTGCAAGATGAACTATCCGAGATGTTTCAGAAGGCTAACTATTATTAGTAAATGGGTACTCGGTAAATGCGGATCTGATCTAAACATTAGATATCTATGGATCTAAAGTCCATCCCTAATATCACGTGATTTGTACATTTTCACAAAGACGACATGAAATGTAAGATTTTTGGATTAATTTTGATGTAATAAACAATGATTAAAACAGAGTACGTAGTATTTAGGTTGTCCAATGTAATAATTTCACTCCTGCAATGATGGACAGGGTATACATTAAGCCAAGGTGTAAGGCGTCAAAAATTTACACGGGGAATTTGTGTCCTTTTTTGTGTTATTAACGATCGTTCTTTAAGCATCTTGGCGACTAGATTTAATGTTTTTGTTGAAATTTGCCAATTAGAAGTCATATTCGGTTAAAACTGATATCAAAACTGATAGCGAAGCTGACATATCTACATAAGCCAAACCGTGCAGTCCAACTCAACCCAAGACCAATTCACCCCGCGAAAGCATATACCATAAAATAGGCTATCCGATATATCAAAATATTGCGATTTTCTCACCACGATATATCGCGATACCTCCTAGGACAATATCATGCAAGCCTAGTGATTGGTCAATCTTTCCAGTGGCTGACATAGATTTTCCAAACATTTCTAAAAAATCAGTTAAAAGGCTACACCTTATTAAGCGTTTGCCTGATTATTAGCAAACTTGGCCTAGAGGACCTTGTCGTCATAGCTTTCTGGACTTGTATACTGAAATCTTATTCAATCAGTAATCTGAAATACAGAAATTTGATTGGTCATCAATTTTTTCAGCAGCCATCTTGTATTTTCAAAAGATTTCCTGAAAATCATTAACAGACTAGGCCTACATGCTACCCATTAAACCGTGGACTGATTTCAACTAAACTTCACTGAAAGGACCGTGGTTTGGTAGGCGTGTGTTCAAAGTAAGTGCCAAACGTCATTGGTCCTCTTGTTTAGATTCAGCTCCCGATTTACGCACGCACGCACACTAATAATGATTAATAATGATAATAATAATAATAATAATAATAATAATAATAATAATAATATTAATAACTGAAATGCAGTCAAGAGAGATGCTGACATGCCTTTGCGCTCTGTTTTAGCAATGCACTTAGTGACCCCATGACCTATATTGTTGATCAGTTGACCTCAAACTCAAAGCAATCATAAGCTGTCGCAATATGAATGCGTGTGCTAAATGTGGTTGTTCTATCTTCTTGCTTTCCAGAATTTTGGCCAAAAATGTGTATTCCAGTGTGCACTTTGTGACCCTGTGACCTAGATATTTGATGCTTTGTCCTGAAAATAATATAACTTCTAGCCACCTATAATATGAACGGATGGACCAGATTTGATGATTCTACCTACTTGCATTCCCAATTTATGGCTAAAAATGTGTATTTCAAGATGCACTAAGTGGCCCTGTGACCTACATATTTGAGCTTTTGACCTTAAACAAAATTTTTGTTTTAGCTAACCACAAGATTAATGTGTGTTACCGATTTTGTAATTTTACCTTCTTGTACTGCAGAGTTATAACCGAAAATCTGTATTCCATTATGCACTAAGTGACCCTGTGACCTCAATTTTTTATCTTTTGACCCAAAACTAAGACATTTTCTAGCCACTCATACTATCAATGTAAGTGCCGAATTTGGTGATTCTACCTACTTGCGCTACTAATTTATGGATACAAATGTGTATTTCGGAATGTACTACTAGCCTGGAAATAACTTTTTCAACAATGTCCAACACTTTGTCAAGAACCAGCTACATAGTGCTAAATTTTGTGACCCAAAACTAAAACATTTCCTAGCCACTTATAATATCAATGCATGTGCGTAATTTGGTGATTCTACCCACTTGCATCTCTGATTTATGGCAAAAAACGTGTATTTTGGGATGCACTAAGTGATGCTCGATTTTTTACTCTTTGACCCCAAACTAAAAGTTGTTCTAGCGACTCATAATATCAAGTTATGTACCAAATGTGTTGATTCTACCTCATAGGATTCCCTAGATATGCCTCGAATTTGACAGACAGACAGATGGCACCAACCGCAATACTCACACCGGCCTGCGGCGGCATGAGTAATAATAAGAAGAATGCATGCAATAAATAAGTGTAGATCAAATAATTTAATTATCTTACAAGCAGGCATTAGTAAAGACAGTGTCATCAATCTGTAGTTCCTTAATATAGTGTGGTGCTATTCTTCCAGTTGGTTCACACTGTGCATAGCCTGTGCGCCAGACCTCGGCTATATCTGTCAGATCACTGATCTTATAAAACATGGTATCTCCATTGGAATTCAGCTTTAAATGGTCCTTTCCCACCATGTTAGGCCTGTTCTTGAAATAGCGTATTATTCCAGTCTCTGGCGAACTAGGATCGGCACCGGGTAGGTCTTCACGGCTGGCTTCTATGTAATTACATGTTCCTGCAGTTCCATTCATTCCTATCCATTGCCGTGCATTGTAATTTATGTCACCAAATACAAAGCCATCTCCTTCAGGAATGAAAGTGAAGCGAAACACTGTTTCTGTAAAGGTCCCTCCATTTTCAATTTCTGTACACAGTACTGGTTGTGTTTGTGTTGAATTAAGCGCCATTTTAAAGCAGGTTTTGTATTCTAGCTTTGCATGCTCCAGTTTGTGGTTGTCAGCAATAGCATACAAAGTGTTCTGGCCATCTTTTCGAGAAGAGAGTCTGAATATGTAATGTGTGTTTTTCTTCAAATCTCGTATATCATAGATACTCGCCATTTGAACCAGGAAGCTTTCATCAGGTGTATGTTTATATGCGAAGACAGGGTGATGCAGGAAAATGCTAACATTATCAAAGTAGCGAGTGTCACGCATTTGACCCCCAAAAGCATCTGGTACTTGGAATGTCAAGGAACCATCACTTTCATGATGTGTTTGCGTGAACATAAACACTGTGACAGACCCAGCTAACATTATTAGTAATCCACTCACAACAAAGGCACGTGTGGTCACATGGCGACATGCCTCTAATGTATGACGTTGCATCTCGGCACGACATTGTCCACTACAGTAACGAATCAAATAAAGTGCAAGGCGAAAAGCAGCCCCAAATATTATAACCGATGCCTTCACCAGCTGAAAGTATCCGATTGGTTCTTCACGGCAAGCAGCAATAGCAACATTGAGGCCAATCTGTGGGATATCCTCAAGCCAAATAACAAGTGCAGATACATCATCTACATCGAACCAGCCAGGTCCTTTGAAATTATCCTTGCTGAAATTCACTATTTCAAAGAAAAACAGGATAGAACCGATTATAGAGAAGATAAGAAGCGATGTGCTAATGCCTGTAAGCGGAGGTCCATAAACCAGTCCTTTCTCTGTGTTTGCAACGTAGTGATACAGAAGCCAGTCACTGACTGTATCAGCAATGTCTAAGGCCATGATTACCAGAAAGATGAGAATTTTCATCCATTTTTTTTTCTGGAATTTGGTGCAACATTTCATCACTTTATTCTCATCCTGGACGATACGGGCACAACTGGTTGTGTACTCAATGTTGCCACCTTTTTCTGACATTGATAATTGTCCTGCTTTTGAATTTTTCATAATACTCATTTCCATGTTCACCGTCTTGACTTTATTTGACATGTTTGATTTGCTAATTTTTAACACCACTTTTTAATATATATTTCAAATTTCAACTGATTACTTTAGCTCAAAGAGCACCCTGTCTTGCAAGTAAAAAGGTAATTTCTCGTAATTTATGTCAGGAACACAATTTAGTCACTATCTGATATAGTTTTACCACTTGATGCAGCCAGTTATAGTAAGTATTGAGTTATGATCGATATACTTGTTTTGCTGGTCTGTGCTGTAATCAGTCGTGATCAAAACAGGTGACTAATAATACTAACTGTTTTACTGCCATATATTCTAACATTTCATCAAGCCGAGACAAAAACGGCCTCTGAACTGGTCTTGAGGAATGTCTATTTGCAGGCCAAGAAGATTATTTTTTTAAACTTATCACTGGAATGACTGGCTCAATAACTCTGCCAGACATTTTGGTGGTAAATTTTCAAAAATAATCTTGTCCTGCAAATGACCATTCACTAAGCAAAACTTTTAATGACAAATCTTTCTATTAAATTGTTAATGAAGAATAATTGTACAAAATGTCTTTGTTTACTTTTGTACTGAGACTAGGTTGATATACAATGTGTATTTAAAAAAAATCTGATATCAGAAAGTGGCCTAGATCTCTAGACGCTTATGTGAGGGGTGATATTTATAATATAGAGCTTAATCATCTGGGCAACTATCAATCTCTGATCTCACCAGGTGCTTAGTGTTTTAATACGCTAAATGGAATGAAGTAATGATTAATTGTCGAAGTTAAAGTTAAATTGTGAATTTACTGCGCGAAACAAATCTGATTAAATATGTCATTTTGAATCCATGCCAGATTTGATATCTGAAGCCTTTGAAATATGATTAATCATAATTTCATTTCTCCCCTCCCACAACCATACTAACGCATGCACGCACGCACGCACGCATGCATGCACGCATGCACGCACGCACGCACACACCTGGATCACCGAGATGTGTGAAAGTCCTCACCTCAGAGATCTCATTACATTAGCAGTTTAGACAATACATGGATGGGGAATTTCTCCACCACTAATCTACTCGATGCAGGTGTTTATCTTATAGTTACCAAGCTATTCTCGTTAAGAATTGAGAGATTATGTGAAATTTGTGAGGACATTGAAATGTGAGAGACTGTAAGTCAAGGAAAAAGTGGTGAGATATCACAGAAACTTTATTGGAATAAATAATAAATCCATATTTCAATGGTTGACACTTATCCTGACAATGCCTGATCATTTTAGTCACCATAAATGTGCAGACCTAGGTAATGTCTCTGGAATTACGGTGAGTCAATACAATGTTGATTTTGAGTGTTTATGACCCCAGAATTATGGTATTTAGTATCTCTCACTTTCATTTTATCGAAAGAAAACTATAATTTCAATGAAGGTAACTCTGGTGAATATGGACAGATTTCATGAAAACTAAATCATGTCATAGCATCTTCCGCTAATATATCCAGAATTGCAGGTATAGCGTTCTTTGAGATCTGTCCCGAACAAGAAATGGCCAAACAAGTTATAATTTTTTCAGGGGAGTTAAATCCGCCAGTCTGGTGAATATGAACATATTTTTATATACTGCCAACAACAAATTTGCGGTGTATTGTGTGATGGCGCTGTCGGGGTGGACGGGCGACAGTGTTTTCTAGATGATAGCTCTGTTAATGTTTATCCGATCGCTTTGAAACTTCAAAGGGTGGTTGGACTAGGTCTGGGGAAGAAACCTATCTAAATTGACGATGATCCGAAATCCAAGGCTGGTGGCCATCTTGGAAATTGTTTGCCGGATGATAATACCGGTTGGACTATTAATAAGTTCTGGGGAAGAAAGTTATCGAAATAAATGATAATCCAAAATTAAAGCTGGCAATCATCTTAAAAATGGGTTTGCGGCTGATAACTCTGTTACCAGTTATCAGATCACTTTGAAACTTTATAGTGCGATTGAACTAGGTCCAGTGGAAAAATCTATAGAAATTGATGATGATCCAGACTCTAAGATGGCCGCCAGCCATGGGTGGCCATTTTGACGATTGGTTTCCTGATGATAACTCAAGTACCGTTTATCGGATTGCTTTGAAACTAGGATCACTGGACTGGATCTGAGGAAGAAACTTATCGAAATTGACAATGATCCAAAATCCAAGATGGCCAGTGGCAGCCATCATGAAAATTGGTTTCCAAACGATAACTCCATTTGTGTTTAGTGGATCGCTTTGAAACTTGATAGGGTGACTAGACTATGTCTGAAGTAGAAACCTATTGAAATAGATGATCCGAAATCCAATATGGCAGACAGCCACTACCGGCCATCCTAAAAATTGGTTTCCAGATGATAACTCCATGACTGTTTAGTGGATCAGTTTGAAGCTGCATAGGATGACTGGTCTAGGTCGGAGGAAGGTTGTTTAGTGTTAATCGGTATTTTCTAATAGCTGTCATTCATTGTTTTGTCATCAGGGCGTGGCATATGCAATCACAACAGGCGTTCTCAAGGTATCCATGTACCAAATATAAATAAATATGTCTAGGCAATTTCAAGCTGTTTGCTAATCTAGTGGAAGCCATCTGATTTTTTGCGTGTCAGGAGACTTCAATGATTAGTTCCTGCATACATGACAGATTATCTGTATACTACACGCACAGGTATAGCTGGATACACCAGCCCTAAATAACACTGATTGTTTATGTCAGCAAATATATCATTTTTAGTTCTAAATGCTAGGAACTGATAAAGGGCTGCTTTTAAGTGACCCGATTGTCAAATTTTGAGAAAGCTTGGCTTGTGCTGTTAAGTGTCACATTTCAGTGAACGAGTCATACCTACTGCGTTCCAATTAACAGACAAAATTAGGTTGCCTCTAGAATTCCTGTCAAATTTAAACAACGAGGTCTCACTCAGTTGGAAATGTGCAGTTCAATAGACGTACATTTTATTAGCCCACCTGTCCTGAAAGGCCAACTAAGCTTGTGGCATAATGACTCAGTCCACTCATCTATCCATCCATCAACTTTAACATTCAACACTACTACTCATGAACCGCTTGGCCAATTTCAATCTGGTTTTAAAAATGTCTGGAAAACCTACTACTACTCCTCCTCCTCCTCCTCCTCCTCCTCCTCCTCCTCCTCTTCCTCCTCCTTGATTGCTGACATGATTTCAATTAAATTTGGCTGAAAGGAGCCAATGGTCATATTGAACAATAAAAATGTTTAAATAAAAAATCTCTAATTTGTTAACTACATACACTTTTTAAATCACCTGGCCAGAATGGCCAAGTGAGCTTATGCCAGGCGACATAAGCATGTATAGGGCATAGGGATCCAAGTTTCTTCAAACGAAACCAATCGGCCAATATGGCCGGTGGCCATCTTGGATTTTTGCCAATTTTAGGAAATGTCTTTAAAAATCTTCTTTTCCAAAACCGGAAAACTCATGAAACATCATCTTGGGCAAGAGCTATGCCAAGTTTGTTCGAGAGAACTTGATTGGCTAAATGGTTAGGCGTCCATCTTGGATAACATGGTTTTCGCGAAAACGACTTCTATAACCACTGAAGGTATCGAGCTGAAATTTTGGAGATATGATTAGGGACAAGGGGCCATTAAAGTTTGTTCAAGGGAAGTTGATCCGTAAAACAACATAGTCGCTGTGGGCCAATCAAAAAGTAGCGTATGTGGCGGCCATATTGAATTTTTTTTTGGAGCCGAAATTGGTTTTATATATGTTTTTGGGTATTCTGATCTCAAATTTGCCTCTTTTGAATCAATCGGGTAAACAGTTTGGTGGCCATCATGGATTGCTTTCCTACCAAAAAGTCCCGTATTAAAGCAATGAGAAATTTAAAATGTCTTCTCGAGAACTACTGGGCCGATTTCAATTACGTTTCGAAGGAAGCATCCTTAGGGCATAGAGATTCAACTGTGTTCAAATGAAGCCGATCAGCCAATTTGGCCAGCGGGCATCTTGGATTTCAGCCAATTTAAAAAAATATTTTTAAAAATCTCCGAAACTGATTTGGTGATTGATTTAAAACTCATAAAACATCATCTAGGGCAAGTGCTAAGCCAAGTGTTGGTTCGGCAGCCTTGTATAACCCAGTTTTCGCGAAAACACCTACATAACCGCTGAAGGGATCGGGGCAAAATTTTGGATATAGAATTAGGGACTAAGGGTCATTAAAATGTGTTCAGGGGAAGTTGATATGTCAAAAAACATGGCCGCCATTGAACAATCAAAATGTGGCACATTTGGCAGCCATCTTGGATTTTTTTATTTGATAGATTTTGAAACCGAAATTGGTTTTATATAGCTTTTTTGGGTATGCTGAGTTCAAATTCATCACTTTCGAAACTGTCAGATAAATGGCTTGGTGGCTATCTTGGATGATTTTCCCACCAAAAACTCCGATAAAGCAATGGGAAAATTAAAATGTCTTCGTCTGGGCCAATTTCAATTATATTTGGATTTTGGATGATTTTTAGAAACATTAAAAATCGTCTCCAAAGCCATTTGGGGGATCGATTCAAAATTCATGAAATATGATATAGGCCAAGAGATGAACCAATCAAGGGAACTTGTTATTCCAGATGTTTCTGTGGCCATCTTGGATGAACTAGTTTTCATGAAAATCACTTCTCCAGAAACGCTGAATGGATCGGGCCAAAGTTTTGGTAATATGATTAAGGCCTAAACCAAATTGAAGTTTGTCCATGGAAAGTTGATACGTAAAAAAAACATATCCACCATGAATCAATCAGAATTTAGCGTTTTGTTGAACATCTTGTATTTTCTGCAAATTTCTAAAAAAAAATCGTAAAACTTGACTAAACCTTCTTCACAGAAATTAGATTTGTGAATTTTTCCAGTGGTCATCTCGCTTTGTTCGGTTGTGCCAGTGGCCAATAATTCCAGGTGAGCGATACATGTCCCTTGGGCCTCGTGTTTAATATTTCCCACGTCACTGACAGTTATTCCAGTGGTAAATCACCAAAAATATTTTTCTCCTGGCTTGCATATGGACATTCAATTTGCAAATATTATAATTTTCTTGACCAAATTTGGTCATTAAAGGGTTAACTGACTTGGTAATCCTAATAGACCCACTCATTCCCGTGATAAGTATTCAAAAATATACTTTTCTTGGCCTGCAACTGGACATTCACCATTACTGACTGTCAAGGGTCTGCAAATATCATACATTGAGACACCCCAAAGCAAGCTCTGTATAAACCAAAGCACTCTATTCATAACATTGTCATTGCATTTAGATTCAATACTTAGGAAATTTGTCAATACAAGCGATGTTCAACCGTAATAATTAATATTATTTTTAGATCTTTGTACAATGAGAAATTTGATGGAGCTGGTCAGATGACAGTTGGTGCATCACCCAAACAGGAGGAGTCATTCATCGGACGAATCCAGGATATCCGCGTGTATATGGCTGCTCTCACTGACAGGTATGCGTACATGACATGCTGCATCATAGCATGACATTAATGTTTGCTCAGTAGCCCCCACACAACTAAAATATTGTGTAACTTGCAAGTAAAATATTATGTGAGCTATAAAAATGTGCTATGCCATTGGCCAGCTAGCAACATGGTGACATCAAGAGTATCTTTTTCACGTTGAATTGCTTTAGCGTATATCATTACAAATGTTACGTCTAGCTTAGCATGTATTTTGTACTCCTTAACCATTGCCACTCTGATGTCAATATTCTATCTTTTACTTTGTCATAAGCAAAGAATTCTCCCACCAAATTTGTTGAAAAAATGAACACAGTTCATCTTTTAATTTAATGTGAAAATTTAAATCGTTGGCACCAGAGTGGTAAAACTTAAAGTTGAACCTGTTTGCTAAGATAACCAATGTTTAACCCCTACCTGTAGCATGTTAATATCAATAATTGTCTGATTTCGGTAACTTTTATGAGCTCTTGTTTAGCACTTTAATGGTTATACCAGTGAAAATCTGCTCTTGTTATGGCCTTGTCCATTTAGCGGGCAAGAGAAGACAATTTTTTTTAATTTGGAAACGGAATGATGACTGGCTCTATAAGGAACTTGGTATTGAATGCCATATACATCCCTCTATACTTTCCCATATCACCATGCTGACCGTTAGCCCCCCCAAAAAGTGACAAGAAAAACCTTCCTGTCAAACTTTACCCTGCCACCTTAGACAAATTCCGGTTACACCTAGTGTAGCCAGCGGGAACAAACTCAAATAATATAAATTAATCTAGCCCGGCTACACATTCCCGGTTACATACAACATAGTCAAAACCTCACCGGCTACATTTATTAGCAAACTGGCTACACAAACCAACTTCCCATCTCCTCCCGGCTACCCTAGCCTGCACTGCCGGCTACACCAAACCAAAATCCGGCTACAGAATCAGACAGATTCTGGCTACTTAGAACGCTCCCGGCTACAGATCCACTGTAAATCTGGCTACAAATTTGTCTAATCTGGCTACAAAATCAATTCCAGTCACACACCCATGTGTAGCCGCATCTGGAAAAGTATAAAAGGAAGTCACAAACTGTGTTTTGGCATCCAGACTCAAACTGACACTACAGTTCGCGTCAGGACAAATAAGCAAGAATCAAGCTTTTTGAAGAATTTGTCAAGAAAATCTCAATTTCTGTGTTGAATTTCTATTTGGTACCCAAGAAAATATTATTCTAAAATATTTATCGATTAATAAGCCATTAAGTCCAGTGGTAAATCTAAAACGGAAAATTTGCTCCAATGGTCATAATTAAATTTGAAACTTGATGGAAATTTTGACACAAACTGACCTACCGGTAGTTGTTCCTGTGTTTGGCAACAACAGTTTTAAGTCAAATAGGTTTCAACATATTTACCAGCTTAATATTTGTACCATTGTATATATAATAATGCAAACTCAACAATAAATATTCTATGAACAAGATACATGTATATAGCTCAGAGTTGCAAAAGTTAGCTTTAGGTTCAAAATCAGCTTTATGTTGAAAATGTAATCATATTTAGATTTTTTTTATTTTTAGGGCTATAGAAGAGCTGTACCTGACATCTGCAAAAAGTCAAATAACACCTGTATCTGGATACGTTTATTTTGGAGATGGACAGACAAATGGTCAGATGATATTAACCAGTGTCCAAGATACTATCGCTGAGCCAGATGAGATATTGCTTGTCCACATACTGGCTACTGATGGTCAAGCAAGGGTTGATGTACTCACAGGAACAGCACATCTTAATGGTCAGTTTCTTATAATACATTATATTGGTCACTGTATGCAATAAAATATAAACTTTATGTTCAGTCATTATCAGACTCAGTAAAATGCTTGCTATTCTGTGACATATGTTAACAAGACTTGGCATTAACACTTACCACCCTGTTGTCAATATTCAATCTTTTACTGGGTCAATAGTAAAGAAACTGGTTTCAACAGTACAAAGGTAGTACGACAGCAACATCATCCACCACATTTGTTGAAAAGTCAACATCAGGTTCATCCTTAAATTTAATTTGAAAATTTTAAATTGTGACATCAATGTGGTAAGGGTTGACTAGGAATATATGACCTGTAAATTATCCTGCATGCGTGGCTTGTAAATTAAATATATCACCTGTAAATTAACTTGTATGCGTAACCATTATATTCTGCTAGTGCTGAGTGTTAGTGCTACATGTAATGGCTATCTCTTCCTTGGTAGAATCAACAATTACTTCTGAATGATAACTGTGGTAACTTTACATTATGTGTAATAGCAACATAATCTTGTAATTGCATGATATTTTTGGTATTGCCTGACGCTTGTTC
>CM067360.1:42813523-42973997 GCA_034401795.1 Chaetoderma sp. LZ-2023a | reverse complement strand
CGCATGACACGTGTGTTGGAAACTATTCAAAAGGAAAACAAAACTGTCTACCTAATAGGTGACTACAATAGTGACCTTATGAGACAAACTTGCCTTCATACACAAAACTTTATAAACGTACTAAATACTTATTCATTCTACCCAACCATTACAAAACCGACTAGAATAGGTGATGTTTCGGCCACAATTATTGATAATATATTCAGCAATAACATTAATTTTAGTAATAAATCCGAGGTAGGAATTCTATTTACTGACACATCAGACCACCTACCATTTTTTCTTCTCGAAAGACAGCTGACCTGCACAAAGATATTCAAATATGAAAAAATTAAATGCAGAGAAATAAATCAGGTCAATATTGAACAATTTAAAAAACACATGTCTAAGGTGGATTGGCATGCAGTCACAGACATACAGTGCTGCGAAAATGCATACACCAAGTTCCACGAAATTTGCACACACATCTTTGAAAACAGCTTTCCCATGAAAGAAAAGAAGAAATTTAAACACAACCCGACTAAACCATGGATAACAACTGGACTGATAGCTGCCTGTCATAAAAAACATAAACTTTATTTGACGTTTATCAAATGTCAAGCAAAGCATAATAAAAAGAAATTCAAGAAATACAGAAACAAGTTGGACCAAATAATCAAAACAGCAAAAAAAAACTTACTACCATAACAAACTAAAACTATGCAAGAATGACATAAATGAAACATGGAAAATAATTAAATCACTTTTGAATAAAAATAACCGCAAAGTGCAACAAACACAATTTCTTTATAATAACAAGATAATAACTGATGATTTAGAAATTGCAACAGGATTCAATGACTATTTTGTTAATATAGGTCCAACACTTTCAGATAAAATCAAATCAACATCCTCTAATAAATATAGTGATTATCTCACAGGCGACTATCAATCCTCTTTTTTCGCTAACCCTGTCACAAATGAAGAGATTTTTAGCATTCTTAACAAACTAAACTCTGCAAAAAGTGCTAGCTTGGATGGTTTCAAGTGGAGTATTTTCAAACACTGCATGCTAGCGCTACTAATACCCCTTAACCACATCTGTAACTTATCTTTCACTCAAGGCATATTTCCATCGAAATTAAAAGCAGCACGAGTAACACCTATATACAAAGCAAAGGATTCATCTAACTTCACAAACTATAGACCTGTCTCAATACTTCCACTTTTCTCCAAATTAATGGAACGACTTATGTACAATCGGCTTATCAGCTACTTAGATAAAAAGTCAACCCTCTATACATCACAATACGGATTCCATGAAAAACATTCAACAATGCTAGCACTAACTGAAATGACAGAAAAAATAATAGACTCAATTGAAAAGAAAAAGCACATAATAGGCATTTTTTTTGGATCTTTCAAAAGCTTTCGACACTATCAATCATAAAATCCTACTAGAAAAACTTGCCTATTATGGAATCCGAGGAAGTGCACTCATCTGGTTTGAAAGCTATCTAAGTGACAGAACGCAATGTGTGCAATTCAATGCAACTTGCTCTGAAAACAGGAGACTAACTTGCGGTGGCCCTCAGGGGTCCATCCTTGGCTCTCTGCTGTTCCTCTTGTATATAAATGATCTGCCTAACATATGCAAACACATGTCACTAATACTATTTGCTGATGACACCAATGCCTTTTGCTCTGACGAAGACATAGTTACATTATATAAAAATGTAAATAAGGAAATGGAAGAAATTACTAACTGGTTTTCACTAAATAAATTATCACTAAATATGGATAAAACAAACTATATGTTATTTTAAAAATGTAGATAATTAATAAATAAAGAGGTTCCAAAATTGTACATTAGCAATAAGGAAATTGAAGAGGCCCCTTATGCATAGTTCCTGGGAGTATATTTAGATAAAAACTTGACCTGGGCCAAACAAATCGAAACAGTTACTGCAAAAGTAGCAAGAGGAATAGGTGTCATCCAAAGACTAAACCCATATATAACACAGGACACGGTTAAAACGCTGTACAGCACCTTAATCCCCCCGCACCTCACTTACTGCAATGCTGTTTGGACTAACACCTACAAAAACAAAATATCCAAAATTCAAAGTCTCCAAAAAAAGAGCATCAAACTATTTTCTAGGCCAGCAGAGAGCCAAAACATGTTCAAAGCAGACAAATTACTTAAGCTCACCGACATAGGAAAATCTCAAATGCTAACAATTGTCAAAGCCTTCCACCACAACACTTTACCCAAATCTATAGCCCCATTCTTTATAAACAATATTAACATCCACCAACATATCACTAGACGCAGACACAAGCTACATGAACAATACACATGGACAGACATAGGAAAACACCGAATATCATTTGGAGCCACTAAGTTTTGGAACAACACAAAACAGGAAACACCTGAGAAAATTCTATCAACAAAATTGTGCAAGAAAACAATAAAAAACTACTTGATTAACACATACTAGTACTATCTAATTCATGCAGTACAGCTCAAAGATGGCCTGACGCGTCTACAAAACAAGGTAAAAAATGCTGTTTTATACGCATGCATAATTGGATCCTAAGACATTGCTGTCTAATAGGACAGCGATGTCTATCGGTCCAAATAAGTTTATAGCATTTGACAGAAAATCTGTTCTATCTATATGACATGCTGCTTTTCTTGTTTTGAAAAAAATATTGACCTGCTACTACTACTGCTGCTGCTACTACTCCTACTAGCACTACTACTACTGCTGCTGCTACTTCTGCTGCTACTACTCCTACTAGCACTACTACTACATGTACTACTACTACTACTACTACTACTACTACTACTACTACTACTACTACTACTACTACTACTACTAGAATTATGACTAGATGATTCCGCTTGCTATTATATCCAATAATAATTTCAATTACCATAGTAACAAACTACAGGACGAGCAGGAGAATGACCACCCCTCCCCTCCATCCCCCTTCCCTTGTCCAATGATGCTCCCCATTAGCCAGCATCCTGTAAACAGTAAATCATCATTATAGGTAAAAGTACCCTCCCCCAAAAATATATTAATGTTTATTGTCGTATCTATAATCATAGACATCCATGTCTATTATTGAACTTGACTGTGTTCCGTGCTTGTCTGTTACGTAACTGTCTTGTCCTTATTTACTAGCCATATGTATCGCAAACCATAAAACACGTATTTATGAAACTAAAAAATTGTAATGATGATAATAATAATAATAATAATAATAATAATAATAATAATAATAATAATAATAACCCAAGTGATTAACTCTTTCACACCCTGCTGTTACAGTATTATATGTTGGTTCGCGGACTGAGAGAGGTCCACTCCTGGAGTTTTTCTTTCCACTGTAATGACTGACTAGATAATTGAACCGGTCATTGTGGTGGTGAACTCTCCTGGGGGGAGGTGTATGGGGGTGGAGGTGGTAGGAGGGTGCTGGGGGTGGGGGGTCTGGGGAGGGGTGCTCTCCTCTTGACCCGCAAATTGACATATTTACTTTTTGAAATTTAATCTGTTTATGTGGATCAAGGGTCAAAGGGTTAATAAGGAAGTAGTAAATATTCAGTAATGTCTGAATTTATAATTGTTTGTGTAAGTTCTGTATATATGTGTGTAAGGTGTCCGCCATAACAATACGCACTGCCTTAGGTGGACAACCTGGTATGATTCGTGAATACGTTTATCTTGGAATTATTGAATAAATAATCTTGAATCTTGAATCTAATCTTGAACTTATGGTGAAACCTGCTCAGAGGACCACAGTCTGCCTGTTGTTACCAAACACTGGAGGGTTCCTTAAGGCAATTTGTTTTACCCTTTAACCATTAATGGCTAAATTTGTTCAAGAAAATCAAAATACTTACTTACTGAATGACCATTTACAGGCCTAGTGAATACTACTTTTGACAGTTTAGCCAGTCATTCCAGCTATAGATTTTCAAAGTAGTATTCTGTTGGTTTTCAAATGGACATTCCCTAAGACCACGGCAGAGGTAAGTTTTGGCAGGCTTTGGCATGAAACAGTTAAAAGAATGACCAACTATTTACGCTGACAGGTGTGTCATATGATGCGTGACTTCTGAGACTACCTGGCTTTAGTGAGCGATTATTGTTTCTAAGGTGGTTGCTTATGATAGGTCTGACTGTTTTATGAATCAGCATCGGGACTTTTCATACCAAAGCCAGTTTGGCCCTTATAATTTTCGTATCTGCGACGTTACATCCCAGAACATTATGTCCTGTTTTCTAGATGTGTTAGTTCATCCCATTGGTGTCACAAGTCATCATAAATATCTGAGACATTTAAACATTCAGATTATTCAGTTACTTAAAATTCATATCATCTTGGGCAAGCCTTCTAGATATATAATATGCAAATAATTGAGTAATCCAGTCTCAATCAATCATATGATATCATAATAAACTATGTCACATGTAGGCTGATGTAATAATAAATTACGTCATGAATGACACAATTTAGTTAATCATAACCGCATACTTATTAGTCCATCAAGCTGTATGAATTGTATGTCTACTATTTAGTAAACATTATGTTGAATATTTTGAAACTAATTTGACTGGGCATATGGCAGCAACAGCACCCAGTCAAATTAGCTTCAAAATATTCAACACTTTACTTGAATAGTTTTATGGAAATTAAGATTCAGAGAGTGCAGGGGCCCGATTGGTCCCAACACAAGCAAAGCATGGGTGGAGCTTAGCTGGAGATTGGCAGGGTATAGCTAAAACTGGATTCCTCCATTGTGCTTGCACATGTGATCGAGTTGTCATCATAATGGATTGTTTCAACACAGGGACATGCTGCCATCTAAAACTGTGTGATAAAAGAGCATATTAAAATGCATCCACACACTCTAAACTTGTTAGTAAAAACAGGATTAGTTAGTTTGACCTTGGTCTGAGGATAAACTGTCGAGGGGCAACATGATCGATTCTCCGTATTCTTGCCAGCAACAATCCTGTTCCAACAGTTACTAATTCTAGTTGGGAACACATTTATTGTCAAACCATAGGCCCTACTCAGCCCATCACAACCCATGTCTTTTCATGTCATGGCTTGTAGTTTACTAACAAAATATAGATGTCAGAGCGGATATGTTTAGAATGGATGCTATACATTCATTGTCAACATATTTTTGCTTATAACATTGATATCAAGCTTTTATTAGCCAAGTTGTGAAGAATAGTTTTCATTCTTGGTCAAACGTGATTCGGACCGAATTTATGAAGGAAATTGCTGCAAAAATTACTGTTATAATCACTTCTCCAACTATAATAAATGTTACATAACATGTTTTCTGAATATTTTAACTTATTTAGCAATATGTGATTAAATGTGCCTGTATTGAAAGATATTCAATTTCAAAGCATACATGCTTATCATTGTTTCTTACTTACCGAATACTGAAGACAAAATCTGTTATAGAGATTCAGAATTGATTTAATTTTTTATGTCAAATTCTCTGGTTTATAATTATGCTTATCTTATATACATTCATCTTTAAATTCCAAATGAATATCAGCCAAAATGGAATGAAACTGTGAACTGTCCCTGGGACGAAACAGTCCAGAAAAATGTAATGATTCGGCCCAGTTAGCAAGTGGGACAAAACTTTCCTGGTATAAACCATCACAAAACCATTTTTATCTGTTCTCACCATTGCCCTGAAAGGAGATGATGGTGTTGCATTTGTGTCTCTGTCAATCTGTCTGTCAGTCTCTCTTTCTGTCTGTCTGTCAGTCGGTTGTTCGCTCACTCGGCCGGTTGGTGAGGCTGTTGGATCACATTCTGGAAATATGGATATCTCTGAAACTACCAATCAAATTTAGCTCAAATCTTATCACAACAAAAGTTGTGGTCATACACTTAAGATTCCCAAACTTTGGTCTGGATGTGAAATAGTCTGTAAAATCTGTGATTTAAAAATGATTTAGCAAAAATGTCAAGGTGAGGGTATGCAATTGAGAATTGCTCTTATTGTAATGGACCGTTCCAGTTTTAGCTGTTCCCCGCCCATCTCTAGTTAATCTCCACCGACACGTCGCTCTTGTTGGGATCAATCGATCCCTGAATTCCCTGACTATCAATTTCCCGAAAACTACAGGTAAGCTGTTAAATATTTTTTAACTAATTTGACTGGGTGATGGCAGCAACAGCGCCCGGTCAAATTAGTTTCAAAATATTCAGAAGTATGTTTATTGATGAACTTATCTACGTCATTGATTATGCCGTCATTCTACATGTCACGTAGTTGATTGTAACGTCATATGATGGATGGATAAACTGAAACGGTCCATTGAATTGCATTGACTATATATGCTGCATAATGGTAGAATATTATTTCTCCTGACAATAAAACTCAGCAATCAAATATCAAGATATGTTATAAAATCTTTTATATACTGCCTATAGGGCTTAAAACTAGATTTGTGGTTAAAATAATGCAATATAATTAGCTTTTATTGTTTAACCCAATCAACAATGTGCTTGTGGTACAACGAATGGTTATCTATGATTGATGATTTAGAAAACATTTGTTTGAATATATTGAAACTAATTTAACCGGAGGCTGTTGCTTCCCAATGCACCAACAACTTTGCTCCAAAATATTCAGCTGCTTATGTGTATTGTTTCTTTGTAATAGAGCTATATAACTATGCCCCGCCAATTTCTAACTAAGGTCCACCCACTTTTGACGCATGCAGAATCTATTTGAAAATTTGAAGCTGAGTTCCCAGAATCTAAATTTCATGGTACTGGTAGGCTTAAGTATACAGGTAAGGTTTTAAAAATATTTTTAACTAATTTTACTCTCCCAATCAAATTAGTTTCAACATATTCAACAGAATGTTTATTAACATTGTAAATTCATTTAATACATTACAATTCAGACATTTTGTGACAGGTGTTTTGATTTTCATGATGAAGGTTTATATCATTTTGATTGTGACATCAGCTAATCTGCGACTTATTTGATTATGACATCAGATACATGGGTGACAGAACACATCCCTCTATTGAGATTCTAGGATTTCAATCATTTCATCTTGAAAAGGTTGATTTAAAATAGTTAGTCTGCAGGCAGCCTCGGACTATTGTACTGTTATCTGATCTGTATTCTATTGATGATGATTATTATATTCTTCATCATGAACTTAATTAAGCAGCTTTACATTACTCCTTATAATGGACCTTTCCAGTTTTAGCTATGCCCCGCCCATCTCTAGTTAAGCTGCTCCACCCACATCATGCTCGTGTTGGTATCGATCGATCCCTGGACTCCCCCAGACTATTAATTTCCAGAAAACTATACAGGTATACATTGAAATTAATTTAACTGGCCGCTGTTGCTGCGTATGTCCACAAATTAGTTTCAAAATATTCAGTGCAGAATATTTATTAAATTAGCAAAAACACACAATTCGTACGTGTTGGACTATTAAACATTTAAGACGGACTATATCGAGTCATTCATGACATCATGATTATGACATCATCCTACACCTCACGTAGTTGATTATGATGACATATGATGTCATATGCTCAGATCAATACAATTCTTGGTTAGCTTGTAAAACTTTAAAGTTGTACTGCTTGTACAGTGTTGGGCTTTCATTTTGATCCATTCCAGTGGTGGTGATGTTTTTCAAGAAACTCACATTTGCATATGCCCCTCTCCCTCCCCACCCATTACCATTATTAGTCTACAAACTATTCTCTTATCAGATCTTTATTTTCTTATCGTGTTAATTATTTGTCATCATGATTGTTAGGTAGCTAGCCCTCCCTCGGATGGTTTTGTTCCAATCTTGATCTAATTGTAGGGGGCATTTATTGTAGTATTTCTGTTGTTTTTCTTTTCGATCTTTCCAATGGTTTTCAAAAAGGTTGCATTTGCATAACCCCACGATGTCTCATTGAATGTATTGGAATTTTCAATATACACTACTTTCATGTCAAAAACAATGGCTCTCTGCCTTGGCAGAAATTAGCCCTCCTCCCCCTTCCCCAATTGGCCAGACATGTTCAATAGGCATGTTAGAGAACGGTGCTTTCCTAAAAATATTGACTCGGCCTTGATGTCAAGCTTATAAGTATTTCGCACAAGTCACACAAACTTACATTTGCTCCAGTAAATGTGTGCAATGCTTCTTACCCTTATTATTTCCGATCACGAATGTCAGCAGGTAGTGCTCTTGAGTTGTTGCCATGGAAATTAGGTGACTTTGAAATGCTGAGCAAAAATGTTGGGCTTCGTACCAAGAAGCGTTGAACTTTGAAAGCAGATAGCAGGAGTTCCAGTAATCCAACGATATAAATCCTTGGGGACACCGCTCAGCTGTAGCATTTTTTCCTTGAGACAGTGTGGCTTCATGACAAAGGGATGCTATAAATACAGTATCTTGGAGTTGTCTTTCGATATCGTGCATCTTTTTAAACAGTTTATCCAGTGTCTGGAGTAACCTCGCTTGATTTTTCCTTCTATGTCTCTTATGCTTCTGTTTTCTTTTTTTGACTTCAGTAATTTCCACATTTTGGGCACTGCCACCACCACCATTACATCTATCTATTTGAACATCAGAAATTGTCACATGGTAGGAACATGCTGAGGTGGTGACATGACAGCTGTTCTTATTTGTCTGTGATTGTAGACTCCATGTCAGTGTCAAATAGGTCAGTAAGAACACATGTATTATCCACAGTATCTTCATGTTCAGCACATTGCTCTTGAAAACGTAACCCTTTAGTGGTAAAATTTTACAAGAAAATTAAAATATTTGCTTATTGAATGTCCATTTGCAAGCCAGGAGAAGACTATTTTTGAAAATGTACCACTGGAATGACTGGCCGGTTTTGGCCAGCTTGACCATTAAAGGGTTAAGCATTCATACTCAAATCCGGCCAAAGAACTTTTGTAAACTAATAAGTCATGAATAATTACACCATTGAATGGCAAGCCTAGCATCTTATTAACCCTTTAACCTTCAAATTTGTTAGAATATATCCATTTGCAGACCAAGAGGTTATTTTTGAAAATTTATCACTGGAATGACTGGCTTGGTTATTGAGCCAGTCATCCCAGTGGTAGATCTTTAAAAAATAGTCTATTCTTGGTTTGCAAACGGATATTATTCAAGACAAGTGCAGAAGCCATTTTTGGCCGCCTTGGCTGTTTAAGGGTAATTTTTTTTTAGAACTTCATTAGAATTCAAGAAATTCCCTAAAGAATATCATGAAACTAATTTAGCATCTTCCAGTCGAATTAGATTCAAAATATTCAGTAGCAATTACCTGTATTAGTGTTTTGAATTAGATATACAGGTATTTCTCTGCTGAAAGGATTATACCCATTTGCCGGCCAAGTAAGGATAATTTCTGAATGTTTATCACTGGAATGGCTGGCTCGTTTATCGAGCCAGCCATTCCAGTGATAAATTTTCAAAAATATTCTTCTTTTGACATACAAAAGGACATTCCTCAAGAACCAGCATGACAATGAGTGGGTTAACCAGTCTCAATCTATCTACCTTATAAAGCCTACTGAATACATTGAGAACAATTTGACTGAATTTAACTCTTAGCACTCTGATGTCAATATTCTATCTTTACTGTGTCAATATCAAAGAAACTGGTGTACATTTTTCAACAATTTTGCTGGAAGATGTTGCTGTCTGCGACAGCACCATCTTCCACCAAATTTGTTGAAAAATTTACACCAGTTCATCTTTTAATTTAATTTGATAATTAACAATTTTGACATCCGAGTGGTAACGGTTAATTGTCACGATTTGTCAAGAAAATGTATATTTCTGCTTAGTGAATGTCCATTTGCAGACCATGAGAAGGCTATTTTTGAAAATTTTACCACTGGAATGACTGGCTCAGTTACAGAGGCAGGAAATTTAGGGTTAAATTTTCAAAAAATAACCATGGCCTGCAGATGCACATTCTTCAAGACCACTACAACGGCCGGGTTTTTTTTGCCGCTTTGACAAATAAAAGGTTAATACAAATTAATCTATTGATTCAGTTTCATAAATTTTAAAATCTTGCTTTCATGTGATGTTCTATTCTCGACTACTGCTGCATACCGTATGATAAGCTCTGACTCACCACAGCGTAAGCCGTTATTAATTCAATTTAGATTTGAAATTTGGTTATGAATTTATGACTGTAAACAGCAATTTTACAACTTTTTCATGACATTTATGCGTAAGCTGTTTAATTTTTAGGTTGACTGCACCAATTTTCTTTGCAGAACTGTGTATAATCCTGAAATACACATGATTAACCCTTTAACTGACAAATCTCTGAAAAAGTATTTTCTTTACAATATAAAACTTATTCTGTTGAAGAATTAGAAATTAATCTGACTGGAAGCCGTTGGTGCCTAAGGCAGCAATAGCTTCCAGTCAAATTAATTTCCTACATATTCAACAGTTTTCTTGTATGGTAGCATAGCGTTGAAAATGAGATATGGGGGATTCAGCTGTGAAAGTGTTAATTCTCAGATATTAGAAGCTCATAATACCCTGTATTCAAGTCAGCTAACTATCAAATTGGCAAAATATTTTAAATGCAGTTTGACTCAAAATGTTGCTGCCTCAAGCAAGAATACACTTCAGTTAAGTTCCTTTCAAAACATTCTGCACAAGTTTGACTAGACATATCTCACGCATAATCAATATCCTATTTAAATATCTATTTGGAATGAAATTAGTTAAAACCTTTGTTGCCATATTGTCCCTTTCTATTATTATTCACATGGGTTCATACAGATTAAGGGCCTGTACGTAGTATGAAAACATTCACATTTATCATGCTTATAGCGCTGGCTGCGTGGGAATTTTATCTTTCTAGTTTTTCTGAGTTTATACTTTCATTATGATTGGCTTTGATAAGACCCGCCGCCGCCTTTTGTACACATTTAGTTGATATTTAATATTTCAAGTTCTCTGCATTGCAAATACATTCGATTGACGGTGTATTAAGTTCGATAATTCAACCTCTTAATATACATTCATAGGCACCCCTTTAATGGTCAATATTGGAAAAGAAAATTTCAATTTCTGCCTAGTGAATGCCATTTATATGCTAAGAGAAGACTACTTTTGAAAATTTATCTCTGGAATTACTGGCTCTGTTATCGAATCTGTCATTCCAGTGATACATTTTCAAGAATAGTCTTCTCTGGGCCTTCAAATGTACATTCTTCAAGACCACTGCAGATACTGGTTTTGTTTGGCCAGCTTGAACATTAAAGGGTTAACTCGTATTTTGTTCTATATATTTGCACACATACATGCACACACGCATGCATGCACGCACGCACAAATGAACACAATGGACCCAAGCATGCACACCCACTCGCTCACATTCTCGAGCACAGACACAGTAATTACCTTGCCATAGTTAGCCTCCTAATAATTGTTAGCCACCTGGCCTGAAAGACCAAGTAAGCCTATGTGACATAATGACTGTCTTTCATCTGTCTGTTCATTATCTGTTCTCTGTTGTCTGTTATGTGTCATATGTTGTCTATCATCGTCCCATCAACTTTTCTTTTAAATGATTTCTCGAGAAGCACTTGTCTGCTTTCAAGCAAATTTGTCAGAAAGCATACTTGCGTCATAGACATCCAAGATTGTTCAAAAGAAACTGATTGGTGAAATAGTCATCTTGAATTTTGGGCTATTTTAGAAACACTTGTAAACATTTTCTCCGAAACTGCTTGCCAAAGTGACGTTAAACTGCAGAAAGAGCTGCACCAAGTTTATTTAATAGAAGCTGATTTGTCGATTTGCCTGGTGGCCATCTTGGATAATACAATTTTCACAAAGCTGCATGGCTGCTCTGGAATGGCTGAATGGATCGGACTGAAAAGTTGGCAAATATCATAGGGGATTAAGACTTCCTTTCACGAGAAGTTGATACATGAGAAAACCTTGCCACCATCAACCAAACAAAGCGACTTATGCTTGTTGCAAGTCACAAATAAAAATCTGTTGGCCGTTGTCAAGTACCCGATTTACACAAAAGCTGATTCAAGATTCTACAAGAAAAATCAAACTATGTCATTATTAGGTCACCTGGCCAGAATGGCCAAGTGAGCTTATGCCGTGGCAACATCCGTCATCTGTCTGTCTCTCTGTCTGTCTATCAACTGTTTCTTTAAATGACTTCTCAAGAACCATTGGGCCGATTTAAATTATATTTGCCAGGGAGCATCCTTAGGTCATAGAGATCCAAGTTTGTTCAAATGAAGCCACTCGGCCAATTTTACCAGTGGCCATCTTGGATTTGGGACAATTTTTAGAAACGTCTTTAAAAATCTTCTCCGAAACCGCTTGTAGAATCGATTCAAAACTTGCGAAACATCATCTTGGGAAACGGGTTAGATAAGTTTGTTCAAGAGAACGTGTTTGATCAAATGGTCCAGTGGCCATCTTGGATGCCCTAGTTTTCACGAAAACAAGTTCTCCAGAACAGCTGAAGGGATCGGGCTGAAATTTGGGAGACATGATTAGGGACTAAGGACCATGAAAGTTTAATAATAACAACGTAATCAGATATATAGAGCTTGTCTAAGGATTAGAAGCCTGAGGCTTGGTGTCATGGTGAGACCAAAAGTCTGAATGATCTGGACTCATTTTTCTGTCCTTTATATATCGTCATTGGTTGAGCCTGGAGAGTGAGAAATTGTTGACCAAATATGGGCATTGGAAATGGAGATTACCGGTTCTCCTGTCTGAGATTTTTACATGTTGGCCTGTGTTTTGGTGGCTTTGTTGCTTTTGCCGGTACAGACTCTTGGCGGCTTGGCCAAGTTTTTTTGCCGGTTGACCTACTTTTACCGGTTGTGGGTCAACTTTTTACTGGTTGTGAAATTTTTACCAGTTGTGCCCTTTTTGGCGGTTGTGAAACATTTTTGGCAGTTGTTCCATTTGTTGCCAAATTCGCCGCTACAAATGTTTGTGTTTGTCTTGTTAGGTTTTTCCAGCCATTTTTTTAATAAGAATCTTTCTGGCCTGGTTGTATGGTGGTGATTATGGGTGTGTCATCACTAAGTTTCTTTGATTCAGACTTTGTGACATTTCGTTCCTTGAGCGGAACTCATCAGAGTCAAAGTTTTTTTGTTAACTTTATGGTGGTGCTGTTGGGCCTCACTGTTAATGTGTCTATTGTGTGTGAAACGACCCAGACGTATATATACTGGTCTGGCGTTTTGTTAGCTTACTAAAATACTTACCACTCAATTCACTGTTTGCTATAAGTCACCTGACTTAGATATCTCAGAAAATTTTAACCTATTCATTCCCATGGTGTGGGTTCCCTTGAAACAAGTTTAGCAGAGATACATCCCTCCATTGGATAGTCTTGATAGTATCTCTTTAACTCTAAAGCAGTCATTGCTCTAGGGAACCGGTTCCTCTATTCCTATAGAGAACATATAAACGAGTCTGTGAGCATGCGCACTTATGCTACTATGCATGCGACCGAGTCCAAGCCGTCATTAATTAATTCCACAAATTTTTAATGATTTGCAATTTAACGATGCGGGGTGGCTGAGGTGGGCCACAGTGAATTGAGTGGTAAGTATTTTAGTAAGCTAACAAAACGCCAGACCAGTATATATACGTCTGGGTCGTTTTGTAACACAACAAAAATACTAAGCCACTCAATTCACCGTTTGCTAAAACATAGAATTGGTCAGAGCCCAAATACTAGGTGGGTTGGTAAATTGCAAATCAGGAATGAAAGGTTAATCACCAAAAATACTAAAACCAACTAAATCGCTGAAGTGCTGAAAGAGCACGAACAAACAAATGTTCTAAATAAAATACAATAATATAATGATAATTAGAAAATCTCAGCAAAGAGAATTTAAAAACAGCCGTGAGATGGTGAAGAAGACGGCTGACTAAAGAATCTAGGCAATTGAGCCTAGGTTTGAGTGGCGAAACGAGAAATGTCAGATTGTGAATTGAATCTGATCTTTCAGATAAAAATAATGTAGAATCTGACATTTATACTGCAACTTACATAATGTCGTCCACTGATAGATCTGCATAGAATGCGAAGGAGAAGGCCATACCACGAACATCGTGTGCCTTAACACAAACTGAGTGTCTCCTGGAGATACATTCTAGTGTCAATTAATGGTGTCTGTAATCCAGTTGATGAGATGCGCGCTTACTAAACAAATTCGCATAAGTAATCTGAATGGTAGATCTGCATAGAATGCGAAGGAGAAGGCCATACCACGAACATCGTGTGCCTTAACACTTACTGAGTGTCTCCTGGAGATACATTCTAGTGTCGATTAATGGTGTCTGTAATCCAGTTGATGAGAAGCGCGCTTACTAAACAAATTTGCATAAGTAACCTGAACGGTGTTTCAAAAAGATCTTTTAAATTGGGCATAGTTTTCGGAAAGGATTGAAAACAATTAATTAGGTTTTATATATATAAGATCTCTTCAAAGCCAAAGAATGAGGCCAGATCTCCTACCACCTAGAAAAGATCATTCACAAAAAGAATATGAATATCAAAATGCCATCTAACAAACGCAGCCGCTAGTACAAAAAGAATGATTTCAGAGTTATGCAATTAAACAGATGGACCCAAGACTGAATTAATAGAGGAATTTATTATAGGTATTTGCCTTTGTGCTATACCCTAAAAATACCGGTACCATGGATAAATGATGTAAATACTTCATAACTCTCAAACCGGCTTCTAGAAAATAAAGAAAGATAGATGCTAGTGAAAACGATAACACCACCCCAGCATACAGGGATTTAAATCATCAAAAAATATGCCATGAATCTATGACTTGATGATGGGATGCAGAATCGGGCGAGATAATGTGCTGTTCTAACAACCATTTGAAAACCTTAAATATACTCTGGTAAATTCTCCTGTAACAGATAGTTTGAATTGATTAAGAATACTAAAGTTCAGACAAAAAATCAATTTCTGAAAAACAGGTCTCTTGGAAAATACCATATATACATATTGAAGATTTGTGGAATGATGAACTGAAAGCTGCTGTTAAACGAGATAGAAAATCAGCAAAATTGGTAAGACGCTTTGGATTTCCACAAAGAGGACTACGAGATCCACTGAATAACTCTCATTGGGCCAAGCAGGAGTGATTAAAGGGATAATACATTCTGCTGACAAAAGTTCTTAAAGACAATTGTACTAGAAACCGCTGACAAAAGTTCTTAAATACAATTGGCACTAGAAAGTTAAATTGAAGATAATTAAAAAAAAATGTGAAGTCTATGACTGGGCCAGAGCATCTACCGCCAGAGCCTAGCCTGGAGGAAGAATATGAACATCAAATCTGGACACTATACTGAGTAGAAACTTAATGGGATGTAATAAATGAGCTACAAGGAAAATCATTCTACCTGGAATGTGAGCTGCTGAAAGTTTTCCTGACATCTCCACTGCAGGAGGAAGACCAAGACTCCAGACAAAATATGATAACCTCAACTGCCCTGCTTGTTGATGAAGGTCACTACTATAGAAATGTATGCATGAGCAGATAGGAGCTTGTGAAAGAGACAATATCTCTTCATTCTCCAATATTCCAGAGTATTGAAGAGGAATACTAGAGTATTAGTTCCTGTTCTAGTTCCTGAAAAGGAAGAGAGTAGTAAGACTACGTTATCTGATTCCATAGACACAAGAACGAGATCCCCTCCCCCAAACACGTAAGAACAAGACATCAAACTGGACCTGCAGATGGATAAACTGGTGAATTGGTACCGATGACACCCAACGAATGAAAATGCAGTGTATGCAGTCGTGGTGAGGGACAAAATTCTGAATTACCAGACTTGACCTTCGTACACAAAACTGACTCCATTCGGCCCAAATTTTAACACAATTAAGCAACCTTCCAAGCCAGAGGAATCCCAGACTGGCTATGATGTAACTAAAAGAACCCAGATCCAGTTAGGACAAATTCTGTATATATATAGAAATATCAGAAAACACTGTCCCTTATCCTTGACTAGACCAGTGATGACTAGGCAAAATGACTCCATGTCCATATTATTCCTTTCATCGATGAATTCCATTTCTGAGACAACATAGTAGGAAAAGAGTTGAATATAAAACGATTGACTAAGTAATTTTTGTCTCAAACAGTATCAAAGCAGCCATGGGTTCCAGACAAAATAATTCCAAAATATACAACAGAATTAGTATTAAATCATGAAGTGTAAATTTTTTGGAAGTTGTCAGAAAAGGATAAATATATGAGTTGAAGATAAGAGCCGAGACCCTATAAAAGATGATCTGCCAGCACCTCATAATCCTTAAAGTCTGGATTCTGCCATTCCTCCACTGTATCCTACTTGAAAAGAGCAGAAAATTATTGATCAGGAACAGAAGCAGGACTAATGTCAAAGGAGACCAACATGGTTTGATAGAAAAAAGGGGGATTCAATGACTACATTGATTGTACCTTATATGTAGGAAATCTGCTACCTAAGACATGCATGAGGCTAGCTATACCCATCCCACCCCTGATAGAGTAGAGATTATATAGAAGCGCTTAAGCATGACAGCTAGGACCAGAATAAACCTGCAGAATCTTATTTTACAAATCTAATTTTAAAACAAAGCTAGTATGATATGAGCTCAATTGTTAATATCTTTATCAGATGATTAAACAGGAAAGAAGTCCATCAAACCTGTGACCAGATCAATGATGGATAAGGACAAAGGACTGAAACTACACAGAAGGGTGAAAGGAAAAAACCATATTCCACAATCCATGCGAAGGCAATAATCCAATCATCTTGGTTAGGCCCCCTTGAGGAATTTATTTAATAATGCCTGGGAAAGTTAGAATTTAGAAGAATAAAAAATAGGCTTGAATAGATAAGGCTGAGAAGACATCTCCATATGACAATAATAGAAATAGACATATCCCTAGACAAATAAAAAGATCAAAATTTCTACTGAACTCGAGAAAGGAGCGGTGTAAATCTTGATAAGACAAAAAAGATTTTGTTATTGTGACAAGCTTACATTCACCCATAGATATGCTTCATCATGGCGAGGGATCCTACTGATAGAAAAGAAAGACTGAAAAACTATGTTAAAAATAAATCAGGCCAGATATGATACTAAAAGATAGCAAACCACTATTCACAATTAAAATAATAAAGTCTGACGCACTTATTTGCAGATTGATATTAGGAGAATCGAAAGATGATTGATTCCAATTTTTTGAGAGAACAGGTCGAAAGATGGAGGCTGATAGGAAGAGTGTAATACATGAGAAGATTCAGGAGGAAAACGAAATCTAGTGAAATCAAAACGACAAAAGCACTGCTAGGATCATAAGAAAAAATTAAATCATTCCTAGAAGATAAATGCGAAGAGTTGGGTGTACACAAAGTTTCGAAGGATGAGGATAATTGGATGGTTCAGCCATTGCACTAAGAGCAACTAATAAAGAATTAAAGAATTAAAAATAAGAGCCCCTGAAATAGGGCATTTAAACTGTCAAGTGATTTAGAAACAAACAATACCAGCAAAACAACAGAAGTGATTTGATTTGGCATACCTAAACCAGAAGTTTAATTATAATCAGTTGCTATGCCATAAAAATTGAGTTATAATCTAGGTAATAATACTGAGCACAGGACAATTAGGCCTCATGGTCATCTCTTCTTCATTTATCTCCATGCCTGTGCCGTCACTTCTAGTCATGGGTTGCGTGTACGGTGTAGTCATACATTGGCTTGACTATGCCAAAGCCTACCTAAACCATTTTCGAATGTTTTAAGAGATGGTGTGGACACAACATGTTCAGACCAACATTTCACAGTTTACACACCCCTTAGAGAGAAAATTTTTCTAACTAGGTTAGTTCTCCCCCTCTTCTGGTAGACTTTCAGATGATTTCCACGAGTAATAGTCCATTTGCAAGCAGAATGTTATATTTGACTATAACAATTAATCGATTGAGAGCCGATAGAATGATCCCTCATAGCCTGGGTACGTGCTCTATATATCCAATTTCACCCAAGTTAAGTACCCGCAGAAAGAATTTCCAAAATGATGAGAGATTAGATTATACATTAAGTAGGGAAAAACCCCATCTTAGGGCTACTAAAAGTGGCTGATAGTCAAGAACTTTCCTGATCCAAAGGCTATGCTTGCTAATAAAACACTGAGATCAACACACATCTCTGATATAGTAAAACTTGGTCATCAAAGTTTGTAGCGTTTACTATCAAAATATCAACCATTTAACTCTCGAAGTTATTAGTCATAAGTTGCAACTGAAATAAGTTGAATCTGAATGAGTACCAGCAAATATGCGCGCACTATATACAAGGATAAAACTTATTTTCCTCTGAATTTTTAAACATCTTAACGTCTGAAGATACCACGAAAAAACCCTTCACAAATCTTGTCACCTCGCGGCTATGCTTAATGTGTACCTCAAAACATCATTCGCAGAAGTGAAATTATTAAATTGAGCAGCCTAAATATTGCGTATCCTTTAATAAAGATTGTTTTTTCCATCAAAATTAATCCTAACTTGACATAAATGTCGTCTTTATAATATATAAATCAGAATCACGTGATAATCACATGATATATAAATCACGTGATATTATCTGACCAGATTAGGTTAAAGCAAATTTTAATGAAGTAGCTTAAGCGAGTACTCGGATATAGATATGCTGGAATCGGAAATTCGGCAATGAGATCTACGCTTCTCGTCAGCGCCTCCAAACGGAGATTTACTTTGCCACTGTCCGGCTCGCTAACAATAGACGCGGGCTACCCAGTTTAATTATCGGCTGTTCATGCAATTTTTCTAGAACATCGCATTACGTTTTAGATCATTTTATGTTGGTCACTCACATTACAATATAACCATGCAGTAATATATATGATAAATTTTATCGCTAGACTTAGAAATCAAGTGAACGCAAGTTTCTCGCTAGATTTACAAATCAAGTGAACCTGATAATCTGGCACAGGCTTAATAGCCTATTTAACAAAAGAGGGTTATACGATTACGAGGATTCAAATCAGTATCGTAGTTTTGAACATCCGGGCATTCCGAGATCGTCCAACATTTGCCAATTTACGACACACTAACGAGGATATCCCATAGCAACGCAATGTTTAAATTTTTCAGGAAACTAAGGCCATAAAAAATACTTGCGTCGAATAACCCTGCCAGGTATTAGAAAACATAAAATCTCGAGTAATTTTTATAAGATATTAAATAAATGGTAAAAAGGTTTCAGGATAGCTTTCCCAGAACCGCCTCTCTTCGGTTATAGAAAGAATAAAACAATCAAAGACATGATTGTCAGGACAAAACTACCATCAGAAAATGCCCACATCCAACACAGGAACCCGCTCAAAGCATGCAAGACAAAAAACTGCAATATCTGCCAGAAAATGCAGAAAGACAGATTCTTCAGCAGGTCCCATACCGGCCTTACATATAGGGCCAAAATCATAGGCAATTGTCAGCCAAGAAACATTGTCTATCGCCCCACATGCAACATATGTAAGAAACAATATGTGGGAGAATCTCTACGAACCTTCAGGATTTGAATGCAAGAGCATTTGAGATCAATATCAAATCTCCACAGAAGCGAGAGATTTGACACCCCAGTAGCCAGGTATTTCAACAGATCTGGACATTCCTGAAATGGCATGAAGTTCAGAATATTCCAGGCCCTATCATCAGACTCTGACGATGAAAACTTCACCCCATACAGGAGACAAAAGGAATGTCACTGGATACACCAGCTCCACACAATGGAGCCAATAGGCATAAATCTAGTGGGTTAAGGAGCACCGTTCACTTGGACCAACACACCCGCCATGGAAGAACAGGTCCAAGATGTTATTATCCTCTGGCCATGAAAGTTTGTTCAAGGGAAGGTGATCCGTCAAAAAGCATGGCCACCATCGGGGCAATCAAAATAGTGTGTTTGGTTGCCATATTGGATTTTTTTATTTGATGGATTTTGAGGCCGAAATTGGTTTTATATATGTTTTTTGCGTATTCTGATCTCAAATTTGCCATTGTCAAACCTGTCGGATAAATGGTTTGTCTGCCATCTTTGATCATTTTCCGCCCAAAAGCTCCTATACTAAAGCGATGTGAAATTTAAAATGTCTTCTTCCTGAGAACCACTAGGCCGATTTGAACTATGTTTAACAGGAAGCTTCCTTATGGCACAGGGATAAAAGTTTGTTCAAAGGAAGACGATTGGCCAATTTGGCCGGTAGCCATCTTGGATTTTGGCAGACTTTTAGAAACGTCTTTAAAAATCTCTGAAACCGCTTGGGGGATCGATGCAAACCTCAAATTATGATCTAGGGCATGAGCTGAACCAAGTTTGTTCTAGGGAACTTGATTTGCCAAATGGTTTGGCAACCATCTTGGATCGCCTAGTTTTCGCGAAAACAACTTCTCCAGTCCCGCTGAATGGACCGGGCTGAAATATGATATGTCAAAAAAACATGTCCACCATGAATCAATCAGAATTTATAGTTTTTGGGGACCATCTTGTATTTTCTGCAAATTTCTGAGAAAATTATAAAAAGACTACTTATTAACCACTGGGCATGCCAATTTTATTAAAACTTGGCTAAACCTTCTTCACAGAAATCTAATTGGTAAGTTTTTCCAGTGATGATCTCATTTTGGTCGATTGTACCAGTGGCCATTAATTCCAGGTGAGCAATACAGGCCCCTTGGGCCTCTTGTTGAATGTACGTTTTCAAGTGAAGGGAAGGCTTTCTTGGAATATTTGCCACTAAAATGATTGGCTTGGTTAGTGAGCCAGTGATTCCAGTGATAAATCTTCAAAATAGTCTTTTTTTGCCTTGCAAATTTAGATTAAATAATGACTTATTACTTAAGACAACCTTAGAGGTCGGTTTGATCTTTCAAGGGTTAACCAGTCCATGGAAGTGACCAGTCCAATGTGAGTTTGGCTATGCTAAGTACCACTTGCCGAAATACAGCATTCATAGTGATAGTGTTGGATTTTAATCAACTGGAGCTGTATTCATGAAGGGTAGTTAAGTCCGAAAAAATGTGTAAATCCGGCGTAAGTCCAGAAAATATATTTAGTCACTTCATTCATGAATACGACATAATCGAGTCTTCTATATAGGTGCAGGCAGATGTGGAAGTTAGTCATTATTCATGAATACAACCCCAGTATTTTAATTTCAGGGCAATCTTGCATATTTCATATCTGCTTGATGTTATGAAAATAACTTTACACAGCATTGTATCAACATTGTATCAATGCAGCGGGGTAAAAGTGCATTATATATATTTAGCAGCTCCCTAGCCTACAAGCAATGAGGACTGTGTGTATGGGCAGGAAGATGCCGACTGTTCATTATAGGATTACGGCAATCTAGATATATTGATAGTATGTTTCAGATCTAGTTCCTAATAACGTGTAGATGTTTTCTGACACAGAATGTTCAATTGCAGATGAATCGAAGAATATTTGTGATAAGTTACCAATAGAATAACTGGATTAGTTAACGAGGCAGTCATTCCTTTGGTACATTGAAAATAAATATGCTCTTGATCTCCATGTATATTTATAGACTTCTCAAGACTTCTCATGCAAAAGCCATTTTTTATGATATACAACTTATTTTGTTGGAAGATTTTGAACTGAATTTGACTGGAAGACATTGCATATTTCAAAATATTCGACAGTTTTTCTGTATTCATGCATTGAAAATGAGATATAACGAATTCATTGGTGAAATGGTTGATTGATTTGTTCCTCTGTTTTCTTCAGGCCAGCGCGGGTCGTATTCAGCTTTCACCTGGTCAACGCTACACTATTATCAACATCACTATCTTTGATAATGACGTCCCCGAGCTCGAAAAGTCATTCCTAGTCAAGCTTATCAATCCCAATGGTGGCGCAGTTGTCGGACCAGGATCCACTGCTGAAGTTGTAATCGGGTACTCTGATGGGGCATATGGGATATTTGAGTTTGCTGATACATCACTTAATTTGATTGGACAAGAGCTAGGGGACATGGATTACACACCTGTTAGTTTAAAGGTAAGTTAATTTCTTAAGCGAATCAACCTATGCATGATATTTTATATAAATCTAACTGTTGGTTAGTGTAAATTTCTATTCAAGACATCACTAATTGTCCTTTCTCGATAGGGAGAGAGGCTGTGTATTGTATCTATCTTTCTATCTGCCTGTCTACATTCACCAACCTGCACACCCACCCACCATTCATAAGTGTGTCCATCCATCCATCCATCCATCCAACCAACCATCCATCCATCCATCCATCCATCCATCCCATCCACCCCACCCCACCCATCCATCCACCCATCTGTCTATCCATCTCTCTAGCCACCTGTCCATCCATCTGGTTGTCCATCCATTTGGCTGTTTATCCATCCATCCATCCATCCATCCATCCATTTGTACGTACGTCCATCTTCCTGTCTCTTGTCTGTCTGTTATTTGACTCAAGTCTTAGCACAAGAACAGGTGTTCTGTTGGATGACACTTGTCTAATGTATAGGTCTTAGTGCAAGAAAAATTCAGAAAAATTTATGATCTTGTTTGATTAGCTGTGAGGCCAAGACTAAAGATCAATGACATAGAAATTTTAAGTGTTTCAAGAAAGAAGTAGATATATGTTTTCCCTGATGCTTTCTAGATCATGCGACTTCGAGGCACATTAGGGGCAGTGACTGTATTTTGGCATATTAGTGGAAATTCTGACAATGACCTCATCACCACATCTGGCATAGTTCTATTCACTGATGGTCAGAGAGATGCCAGTCTAGAAATCCGCATCCGTGGTGATACAGCACCTGAACTGGATGAGCATTTTGAGATACAGCTGATTAACATATCTATGGTGAGTAATATTGTGTATAGTTCATGCCCTAAATGTGTCTAAATATGAGACATTATGCAGAGATAAATATGGGGCTAGGTGTGTAATAACATTAAATAATGGGGTCCAGAATGTTTATCGCATATCATTCTATTCTGCAAAAGTATATTTAAACATTTCATAGCCTATATCTTTCATACTGTATCCATTTAATGGCCAAAGTTCACTTCTGCGGTTGTCCTTATGATACCCGAGCCAGTCATTGCAGAGTTAAATTTTCAAAAATAGTCTTCTCTTGCCCTTCAAATGAACATTCAATAAGCAAATAATTTGATGTTCTGGAGCTATCATGACCGTTAAAATGTTAACCAGCGTAGAGCAGTTGTGATAAATACTTTACTATGAAAGAACATCACTGAGCTTAACTCTTGAATGGTCAAAATTGGTCAAGAAAATTGACATATTTGCTTAGTGAATGTCCATTTACAGGCCACAAGAGACTATTGTTTTTTTAATTTGCCACAGGAAAAGAGTCGGTTGTCAATCCAGTCATTCCTGTTGTAAATTTTGTAAAATAACATTTCTTTGGCTGGGAAATTTCTCAAGACCACTGCAGTGGCTGTGTTTGACCATCTTGACCATTAAAGGGTTAAATCACATTTTATTCTATCTTGTCAGATATTTTTGATAATTGAATGTGAACATGTAATAGCTATGAAAATTTTCTATTTTCTGAATGATTTCTGACTCTAGAGAGTTGTTGTTATGGTTGCTACGGGACTTTGTTTCAGGGTGATCTTGGAAGTGTTTCTCGTCGTACATCTGTGCTAACCATCATGGCCAATGATGACCCGTATGGTGTTTTCTTCATCCCAACTTCACAGCGTCCAGTTAGAGTGGATGAGGGATTCAGAAGTAAGCTACAAGATAGTGAACTAAATCATGTCATACCTTACTACAGCATATTCCATACAAATGAAGTGGTCCAATATGTCACTCAAATATCTGTCATAATCAAATATGTCACATGTTAACTGACATCACAGTCATCATGACACATCTACTAAAATAGTTTCATTTTCCGTATGAAAATTATATTGCCAATTTTGTAATCTCAGGAAAAACATACAATTCAGACGTTTACCGTGAGACTTTGGCTCCTTTCATGTTAGACCTACATCACTTGACGTCATCTACTTGAGTGACAGATGGGCTCCCTCCATTGTATATGTGACATCAATGGTATCAATAGGTGGCAGGTTTTGCATGCTCTTGTAGGATGTGGGCAATTCACCTGTATTCTTAGATTGGTGTTTACAGCATTCTTAGTCCACCAGTTCTGGTCAAATGTAACTATAGACCTGTTTGTTTTAACACATGATCCAACTGGTTTCCGACACCATAGAGCTGCAGGTCAAAAGTTGGGAACCAGTATGAGCTGGATCATAGGATCATTGTCTGAAATGAATAAGTTTGATATGTTCTAGTAGCATCGTAGTTTTACAACTTACAGCATAATAGTTTTAAAACTTTAGCAGCTTCAGTGTCATTAATTATCCCCATATATTTTGAAAAAGGTGTTGGGATATTGCAATCACCTCTGTCCATCCATCCATCTTTCTGTCTGCCAATCTCTTCCGAAACAGTTAGGCGAAATTCAATCAAACTTATTATGTAAGTGGTCCATATGATTGCAGATTGCAAGACATTAGGCTCCAGCCTCAGGGTGTGGGGTGACATGTAGGTGCGACCAGAAAGTCAAAGTTGGCTGAATTCAACCAAACTTGGTATGCCAGTTACCCATATGATTGCGGGTTGCGAGACAATGTTTACATTAACTCCTTACCTGGGGTGAGGGTGTGGTTGGTGGGAGTATGGTAAGGAGGAGGGTTGGGGGGGGGGACAGAACATTAAATTTTGGTGCAAATCAACCAAATTTGGCATGTGCGTTACTGATATGATTACGGATTGTGAGGTGATGTTTACATTAGGTTCGGCACCCTGGGTGATGGTTGCAGAATGCCAAAGGTGGTGAAATCCAACCAAACAGTTTTTGAGTTACTCAAATGATTGCAGGACAACATTTACATTAGGCTCTGATGTGTATAGTCAGGGTGGTTTTGCAGACGTCAAAGTTGGCGAGCGCATCGGGACACTTTGGCGTCATCGATTGCGCATTCTAATTGTGACCTGTATTTAACTTTTATACAGTTGTAGCAACTGATTACAGCAGTAATAACATTAAAGTATTGTTTTGTAGATGCTTCAATCCTGATTCGACGTGTAGGCGGTGGACATGGCATCGTTGATGTGGAATATAAAACACTGGACATTACTGAGACCTACCCTTTTCTACCGGGTACATTAGCCAGAGCAGACCACTCAGACTTTGTTCCAATACAAGGATCTGTGCGTTTTGCATCGGGCCAGACAGAAGCTTTTTTGCATGTGACGATCTTGGATGATTTTGACCCGGAAAGTGATGAGCATGTTTTTGTACATCTTACACGTGTTAGATTAATTCAAGGGGAACAACTCAGACAAGGTATTTTACCTCATATATATTTTCTCATTTGTTGTTCTCACATAATCTTATAAGTTGTGATAACTTTATTAATTTGACAAACCTTAGCGTATAAGTATGTCTGAGAGACAGCTATAAATTATGCTGATATTTTCCTAGTGAATAATACTAAGTTATTATAAAATTACATATTAACTCTTTAACACTGATACCAGCCAAAACGGCTTCTACAGTGGTCTTGAGAAATGTTCATTTGCAGAGCAAGAAAAGACTATTTTTGAAAATTTACCACTGGAATGACTGGCTCAATAACCGAGCCAGTCATTTCAGTGGTAAACTATCAAAAATAATCTCTCTCTCTCTCTCTCTCTCTCTCTCTCTCTCTCTCTCTCTCTCTCTCTCTCTCTCTCTCTCTTTCTGCAAATCAACATTTTCTATGAAAAAAAATTGAGATTGAATAAATTTGAGGTTTAAAGGGTTAAATCTCCATTTATAGCACCTTATCTGAAATTACATTTTTGCCATTCTAGTCCTATTAGAGTAGCTTTCTCCTCATGGATACATATGAACAGGGATTATTATAAGGGTCCATTTGAGAGCATATACCCCCAAAATGCAACTTGGACCCCCCCCCCCCCCCCCCCCCCCCCTCAAAACTAGTAGGTGTGGGCCTTATAATCTTGTATGATTTTTAAATGTTACGTGTTTGTAGTTTTTTTTGCACAAAATACCCATAAACTCTAGCATGGGACACCCATAATTCATAGCTGTGAGTCCCCATGGTACCTTCTATTTTTACAGTGTATGAGAAAACCATCATTGGAACCACAGATTTTCAGTTTAGGACCCCTGGATTTCAGCCTGGGACGCACATTTCTCAGTGTGGGGTGCCCGGGACCTCCAAAATTTAAATACCTTGAGAAACACCAAATATGAATTAGTGTGTGTTTTATCACTGAGAAGAGAGAAGTAATATCCTGTATACTCTAAATTGATATACATATTTTAACACTAAGGCAGCCAAAAATGGCTTCTTCACTGACTATTTTTGAAAATTTGATAACAGTACATCAATGGTTTAAATGAACGGTTTTAATCTCGACTTGACCGGTTATACTTAAACCTCATCATTTAAGTTTAAGTGATTCATTGCCTCGTGTGCCCTTTAACCATTTAGTGGTCAAGATTTGTCAAGAAATCAAAATTATTTCTCTTCGTGAATGTCCATTTGCCAGCCAAGAGAAGACTATTTTGAAGTTTTACCACTGAAATAACTGGCCAATCATTCCAGTGAGAAAAATTTTAAGAAGTTGTCTTCTCTTTAAACCTCCCAATTGACATTTCTCAAGACCTCTGCATATGATGATTTAGGCCAGTTTCACCAGTAAAGGGTTAATGTCTGAAAATGCTGAAGATCACACGCTACATTTATCCTCATTCAGTTGCTGAGTCTCCACGGTTTGGTCGTGAATCAGATAGATTTGGACAGCTCGTGATCGTGAGTAATGACAATGCATTTGGTGTTCTGGAGCTTTCATCATTACACGTCATCATGGAGGAGAATGTCACCATGCCTCATCTCACCATACGCAGACTGGGTGGCACATTTGGAGAGGTAAAACTGATTCTCTTAGCATTAAATGTTAGTGTTCTTTAATCCTTTGCACCCGAAAGATCAAACTAACATCCATTACAATTTAATAATTATGTTGACTATTTTGAAACTAATTTGACTGGGAGGTGTTGCTACCTATGGCAGCAACTGGTTCCTGTCAAATTAGCTTCAAAAAGATATTCTGCAGCTTAACATGTAGAATTATAATGAAATTGAGATTCAAGAAATTCAGAATTCAAAGAATTAAATTAAATAAATTTGGGATATATTTGAACATATTTTATCCTGCATGTTGTTGATAATTATTCATGATAAGCTTTAGCTAAAGGTGCATTTTCACTTCAAGAGTATACTTACCTCCCTAATACTTTTGATATTGCTAAATATTGGCTTTCACTCAATAAACACTCATATTTAAAACAGTTAGGTGCCCCTACTGGGCAGGGAGTCAGAGCGTAGTCTGGCGGATGCCAGCCCCACCACCGCGCATGCGCAGACTAGCACTTCCTCTTTGCTAGATTATTGGCAGAGAGTTCTTTTTGTGCTGAAGCTTTTCTTTATCTTAAACTAGTTTAAGTGGTGTTGGTTGGTGTGATAGTCACTTTTTTGGATGGCGGGAGGTTTCAATTCGCCAAAGAAGGACTTAGGACCTTTAAATCAGGTGACTTCTAGTAAAATTAGCGAGTTTTCTTCCAGGTGTATTGTGTTTCCGGGACTCGCGTTTACCGTGATAAGCGCCTTAGTTAGTTGGTTTAGGTCAACTCGGTGCTTCCTAGGACTAATTTCTCTTTCTGTTTATGTCCACAGGTCTGTATGACGCTGGGTGGTGACAATCACAGTTGCTGAGAGTTAGTTTTCTCTCCACCATGGTTCCATTTCCTACTAACACTGTTAGGTTATCTAACCAAATGAAAAATATGTCCAGTGAGTTGGAGGCCTAGTATAAAGGTCTTCTCACTTTGCCCTCTTGATCCAATTCCTTCCCCATGAGGTGGAGAGAGTTAAGAGGCGTGCAGATGGTGGAGTTCTCCGGTTCGTCACGTTGGATGGTTTGTCTATACAAAGTGTCAGGTATCTAGTTATTGATAATGTGGTGATGTTAATTATTGTAAACAAACAAAGGGAGATAATTAACATTTTTGCCAGAAAAGAGTTATCTATATGTATCTGATGGTTGTGTAGTCAACTTATCCATTCAGCATACAATTCGTCCTTGCACTTGGATGTTTTGTTGGGATCGAATTTTTCCTGTCACGGGATTAATGACGTCATAATCAGCCTGGCTATGTGTTTATCAAGCAATTCAAGCGCTATGCTGGTTTCTGATGTATATGGATCTTTATGATCGTTTTCCTTCTCTTTGAGTTGGATTGAGTTTCTAAGCTTAACTAGTTGCTCATACTCCTTGTCCTTTGCCCTGTTTCAGGGACCGGGTTGCGCGTCTTGTGGTCGTTTTCTGCCGGATAAGTTCTGGCCGCATCTGTGCTGTCAATGTAGCCCTTGTGGTCCATTGGTTAATTGTGACATATGTAAGCACTGGGGGGGCGAGTTAATGTCCGAATTCTTGTGCTATTTACAGGCGACGGACAAGGTGGTAGAGGAGGAGAAGAAGAAGAAGCGGAAACGAGAGGTTGTAAGTGGTAAGGGTAAGGGGAAGGTCTCGTCCGCGGTGGATATGGAGGCCTTCCGGACCGAGATGTTGGGAGAGATGAAGAGGACAATAAAGGATTTGGTTCCAGGGTTGCTTCGTGGCATGCTTCCTGGACCAAATCCTTTACTGTCCTCATCATCGGCTTCGGAGCAGGTAATCCCCGCCTCTGGATCGATTTTCCTTAGTCCGCTTCCGTTGTCCGACGATTCAGAGGTGGCCCCATTAGAGGGGGCGTTCCACGGCCCTGGCAGCAGGCTTATTGCCGCGCCGATAGGGGACCGTGGACGGTTGTCGCTGGAACCCGCGGGCTGCTTATCAGTCCAGGGGTATCCGCACGCCGCGGTGGCCAGTACCTCCTATGGCACCGTTCCTGGTCAGCCCGGGTTAGCTCTCTTTGCTAACCCGGGGTCTAATCTTTCTGACCAGGGTAATGAGGATTACCTGCTAGGGTCGCCGTCTGACGACGTGGACATGGATGAAGACGTTTGTGCACCCCTCGCGGGGAATACAGGCGCCTTGTTCCACGGTTTTACTCACCCTGGAGTAAAGTCCGCGGCTCAGGTGGTGGCCCAGGGCGCTGCTGATGGCCAGCGGTACCGCATACCTCGGCTTGCCGAGGGTGTTGCTGGTGCTGGCCGGGCCCGTGGTGAGCCTATATATACCCCGCGCTCTGCCACGGTGCCTGCTCCTGGTCAAACCAGTGATATTTTCATGCCGGTGCTGTCAGGCCCGCGTGTTTTCCCTGGCTTGCCAGGTGTATCAGCATACCCGCCGTCAAGCTCTACTGCTTGCGCTCAGGAGGAAGACGAAGGACCCCGTCTTGTAGAGCGCTCGCAGTTAGCCACGGAGGAGGATTGGTATGACGCTTGCCAGTGGTTGGTGAGCGTTAGGCCTGATCTGCCCGTGGAGCAGTCGGCTAGCCAGCGTGTTCACATGCCGTGGTTAGCTGGGAAACCGACTGCTAATGCTATGCCTTCTCTGCCGCTGGCGGAGCATGTCGTTGACATGTTCAAGGCGGCGGAGTCGTCCATTAAGTCGAGTGGACGTCTCGCGAAGGCCCCTCGCGAGGTGGCCAGGCGTTGTCACATCGTGCCCCTGGATTACCAGCGGTACGGTGTGGTACCCAAGCCCAGCGTGGATGACCGCGCGGCTTTGGGTGAGGATGCGCGGCCAGGCTCCCGTTCTGACACGGGTGTCTTGTGCGCGAACGCGTTGCGTTCGGCGAATGCCGCGTTGCGTGATGCGGAGGAGAGTGGGAGGGCTTCGATTGCCGCTCTGTCCCACGTCTCCCAGCTGTTACAGGGGGTAGTAACGGCATCCGCATCGCGCCAGCCAAGTCCGGTCACTGTCCAGCGAACCATCCAGGATGGTATTAACCTGGCACTGGACTGTGTGACTCGGGCGGTGACCAGGAGTGTCAGGGCAAGACGCACGTTTGCCCTGGACAATCTGTGCCCGTCTCAGGACCTGTACAATAGGCTACTGCGTACGCCTATGACGGGCCCTGGTCTTTTTGGAGGTGAGGGATGTCGCCACCTCCAGGAGACGGTCACCCTGGTGAATAACCAGAGGGCGCTGCGCGAGCAGTTTGATGCACTGCGTCGTGCTAACGTTCGCGCCGCGGCCCCGGCGTATCGTCCCCTGCAGGCTCGAGGTGGTGATGGCCAGGTCAGTGGCCAGCCACCGTCGCAGCGTCGGCCTCGGCCGCGTGCGATTCGGCCAGCAGCGAGGGGGGCGCAGGTTCCTCAGGCGCCGTCAGCCAGGCAGCCGCCCGCGCACCGAGGTGCGCGCGGGGCGGGGCGGGGCGCGCGAGGGTCTGGGCGTGGTTATTGGTCCTGACAGGACGCTTACCGCGGTAAGAACCACTCCGGTGTGTATGGCGACGGAGACAGTGCCGCTCTTGCATGCCTCGTGTCCACCGCGGTCCCTAGGTGGGCCGGTGGGAGGCCGGCTAGCCGGCCACATGCAAGAGTGGGAACGGTTAACTCAGGACCGTTTAGTCTTGCGATGGCTTTCCGTCGGGTATCATCCAGAGTGGGTGACAGGCCCGCCGTCGCGACTGTCTCTGGTGCCAGTCTGGACTCCCATTCCGAGAGATCCAGAGCAAAGGTTGTGTATCGAGGAGGAGATAAATTCCCTCATACAAAAGGGAGCTATTCAGCCGGCACAAAGATGTCCGGGCTTCTATTCAACCCTGTTCTTAGTAACAAAACGCACCGGAGGGTGGAGACCGATTCTCAACCTCAAGCCATTGAACAAGTTCATCGAGACGCCCAGTTTCAAGATGGAAACGGTGCGCTCGGTGTTGGCGGGGTTGGAGAGGGGGATGTGGACGGCGTCGATAGATTTGAAGGACGCTTATTTCCACATCCCCATCCACGGGAGTTTCTGTCGCTTCCTGAGATTTGCATTCCAGGGCAGACAGTGGGAATTCAGGGTGTTGCCCTTCGGAATTTCCACGGCTCCTCGGGTTTTCACCCGTGTGGTTCTTGCGATCACAGCATACCTCCGCAGGAGAAGCATAGCAGTCCACACGTACATAGACGACTGGCTGTTGAAAGCGCACACCCGGGAAAGTTTGTCCGCCAATCTGGAGATTGTTTTGAAAATTCTCACAGACTTGGGCTGGATGATCAATTTCCCAAAATCAGAGCTGACTCCATCCCAGAAGTTTGTTTACCTGGGGATGTTCTTCGATCTAGAGACAGGATATGTTTATCCTACTCAGGAGAGAGTTCAAAAACTCATCTCGTTGATTCAGTCAGTGTGCGACAGTCGTCATGTCCTGGCACGGGTTTACTTGAGAATGCTGGGGTTGATGGTTTCGTTGGAACCAGTCATTCCTCAGGCCGCCTTACGCAGGCGGCCGATCCAGTTGTTTCTCATGACACAATGGACCCAGAGTACAGGTTCGCTGGACTCAAATGTGTCAGTGTTGGCGCCTCTGATTCACCACCTGCAATGGTGGTTGAATACAGAGAATCTCTTGCCGGGGGTTTTGCTAACCCCTCCCCACCCTCAGGTGACTGTGTATACAGATGCATCGATGGAGGGCTGGGGAGCTTGCCTGGAAGAATCCACGATATCAGGGCTTTGGAATCTGGAACAGTCAAAGGAACATATAAATCTACTGGAGCTAAGAGCAGTAGTCCTGGCCCTGGAACATTTCTTACAGAAAGTTCAGGGCAAGATTGTTCTTATTCGTTCAGACAACTCAACAGTTGTGACTTACATAAACCGCCAGGGCGGAACGAAGTCGCCCAGTCTCTGTATGATGACATGGAAACTGCTTTGTTGGTGTCTGGATCACCAGATTACCTTGAAAGCAGTTCATATTCCGGGAAGGTTAAACCTGCTAGCAGACTCATTGAGCCGAAGGATGAGTGTTTTACCCACGGAATGGCAACTAAATCAATGTGTGGCGGATCGTCTGTTCGACCATTGGGGGAAACCCAACATCGATTTGTTCGCAACGAAGAAGAATGCGAAGATGACGACGTACGTCTCTCCGATTCCGGATCCAAGCGCTTTCGCAACAGATGCGTTAGCTATCAGCTGGGGGAGAATGTATGCATACGCATTCCCTCCAGCAATCCTGATTCCAAAAATTCTTCAGAAAATCAGACAAGAGGAATGCCAAGTGCTTCTGATCGCCCCGGATTGGCCAAGCCGATCATGGTATACGGATCTGCTGGACCTTCTGGTCTGCAATCCGGTTCCTCTGCCTCTGATGGACGATATTATCTTCCAGGGCAAGGCCCTTCACAACAATCCGTCAATGTTCAGATTGACTGCGTGGATGTTGTCAAGGAATCTAGAATTAAGGAGGGCTTTTCTGAGCAAGCAGCCATGTTTATGGCCAAAGCCAGGAGGGGGTCAACCTCCAGAGCATATAATTATAAAATCAACAGATTTGCAGAAGGTGCTCAAAAAGATGTATTGATCCAATGGATTCATCTATTCAAGTAGTAGCTGATTTCCTCTGTCACCTCTATGATGCCTATAGCCTCAAGCATAACTCTATTGCTGGTTATAAATCAGCATTAATGTCTGTTATTCCTTGCTTGGCTAAGAGGGGAAGTGATGAAGTAAATACATTAAATGTATTAATTAAAGGCATGGGCAATCTAAGACCAAGGAATCCACCTGTGATTCCGTCTTGGAGTTTATCGCTAGTGCTTCAAGTACTAGGTGATAAGCCTTTTGAACCACTTAGTTCCATTTCTATGAAACTATTAACACTGAAGACTGTGTTTTTAATTGCTGCGGCCTCGGCTAGGCGTAGGAGTGAAATTCATGCCTTATCAGCCGAGGATGACCGTTTTGTGGTTTCAGGGGAAGGCCTTAAGCTGCTACCTAGGATTAATTTCTTGGCTAAAAATCAGTCGTTGAAATATCCAGGTCAACCTATTATTTTGCCTGCTTTAACTAGATATGATCCTAATTCTAAAGCATGGTGTCCCGTCCGGGCGCTGCGCCGGTACAAACAACGTACGGCGGCATGGCGCACCGACCAGTCAGCGTTATGGTTGTCATATATTGAACCCCATGGGAGGGCTTCTAAGGACACCATTTCCAGGTGGATTGTGGAATGCATTCAGTTTTGCCATAAATCCGCCACCGGGAAGCAGGTTGACGTGGCCAAGGCTCACAGTGTCCGCGGCGTGGTGACATCCACGGCCCTGTTTAATGGGGTCCCTGTGGATGATATTATGTCGGTGGCTCAGTGGCACTGTGAGTCAAGTTTTACAGACCATTATCTCCGTGACACCTCTAATCCTCTCGCCTTGTCGGTTTTGAAAAAATAAATCGGTTTATATTTTTTGAGGAGGTTTTCCTCATTACTTATATATTTCACAATTAATTTATGGAAACACCCACTTTTTTGGGCCTGCATCAGTCTTTACCAATGGGAAGATGATGTCAGCAGCCATTTTCAACAAGGTCAGTCTTGTTCATGTGTTGTCCGTTGTTGATTGTATTGTCACGATTACCCGTTATTAATATGGTGATGGTTTGTGTATTTGTGTGGTTCATTGTTGAGAGTTACGAAAATGGAGCTTTTTCGTCTCTGTCCTGTAGTACATGGCACTTGTACGTAGAGAGCGTATAGGACATTGAGGTCAGTCGACTCTTCCTCCCAGGAAGGAGGGGGGGAGCGCATATGACATTCGGTCATCTCTCATACATCGGTGGTGTTATCCGATGGTTAGTTAAATCCTGACTGTTTTTTCTTACAGTTTCAGAAGTTTAAGTGCCTTAAACGCAGAAAAGCGTATAGGGATGAGCTGGTCTTTTGACCTCGCCTCCCTCCCGCCAGATTCACTTTCGAATTCTGGCAATATCAAAAGTATTAGGGAGGTAAGTATACTCTTGAAGTGAAATAAACGAAATCTAGGATTTCTTTTTTCACGAGAGAGTTGATACTTACCTCCCTAGATACGGACCCGGCCTCTCCACCCCACAGAGGCTCGGTCTTCAGGCTCTTAATAGTTGCATGTGTGTCAGCCAATAATCTAGTCAGAGGAAGTGCTAGTCTGCGCATGCGCGGTGGTGGGGCTGGCATCCGCCAGACTACGCTCTGACTCCCTGCCCAGTAGGGGCACCTAACTGTTTTAAATCTGAGTGTTTATTGAGTGAAAGCCAATATTTAGCAATATCAAAAGTATTAGGGAGGTAAGTATCAACTCTCTCGTGAAAAAAGAAATCCTAGATTTCGTTTAATTCACACCAAAATGTTTGAAAATAAAGTTGTGAAAATCGTATACTTTTAGAGGCTTAAATTGTGTGTGAAATTGAATTAGAGACACGAATGTTAATCTTAAATGTTAAGATTTATTTTGTTTCATTAAATTGAGGTACATAATTTAAGCCTCCAAAAGATACAATTTTTTTTTCAAGCATATCAGTGTGAATATGGGCCTTTACCCCTTGACATCCCAGTACCTCAAATTTAAGACACAACTATACAGGAAAGCCATTGAATATTTTGAGACAAAAGTGACTGGAACCTGTTGTTGCCACAGGCATGTAGATTACACTGTACTGTTAATATTGTTCATCTTTTCCTGTCCTTATTTTGTAACTTCAGATTACTGTACGCTTCCAAGTTATTGATGGAACAGCCAGAAATGGTCTGGATTATACGATTCTCTCGGATGAGGTGACGTTTATGCCTGGTGAACGTTCAAATCAAATTCCACTGGAAATTATTGATGACAATTTGCCAGAACTAGCCGAAACATTTACTGTTCAGTTGCTGAATGTCATCTCAGGTGGCGCAATACTTGGTAATATAACCAGTGCTATGGTAACCATTGAACCTTCAGATGATCCCAGTGGTATATTTGGTAAGTTCCACCAGCTAGCCATGCTATATTTTATATGACTCAAACTAAATTTTCAGCCGCCTTTGAGCATTTTAATCTTGGCAATATTTCCAGAAATTGCTTTCAATTGTCTAGCTGAGTATAAAATATGTCGGATGCTTCATTGGAGAGGCTTATTTGCACTGTTTTGAAATATGATGCACTTAGTGACACTGTGACCTAGATATTTAACCCGTTGACCTTAAAATTACGGAGTCTAAGTAACTTCTAGCCAATCACAATTTGATGGGGTGTGCAAAATTTGATTAATTCTTCAGAATTTGAATTCATCAAACACACTAAATATTCTGCATAAACTGACATGTACATATTGCAGAATTCTCTGGAAGCGGTGTGTCAATCGAGGAACCAGACTCTATCCCGAGAAATGTAATCGTAAGCATCGTGAGGCAGGGTGGATCAATGGGTGTTGTAACCGTGTACTGGGAAGCCAGAGTTCGAGGTGAGTTATACATTTGTATGCACTGAGTTAATTAGCATCTGATATAATGATATAGAGTCAAGTGTGTATCTATTAATCTCTTTGTTATGGCGAAATCTAACAAAGAAATGGTCTGATCTTGAAAAATGGCAACTCACAGATCAAGAGAAGAATATTTTAGAAAATCTGCTATTTAAATAACTACCAGACTAGCCTATAGCTGGTCATTCCAATAGTATACTTTTTAAAAATATTCTTCTTTCTTCCCATTCTCGTGGTCACTGCAGAATCCAGTTTGGAGCTTAACCCTTATCACATGTTTATAGTTCCAGACTCCTTAGAATGAAAAGCTGGTGTACATTTTTGGAAATAATGTGGCTGAAAGCTGTCTTATAGACAGAAACATTGTTTCCAAAATACACATCAGTTATCATATGAAATGAGCATTATGAATTTAGCATTTCAGGGTCCTGGTGCATAAAGTGTTATATCAGTGTGTCAAGTAACTCATTATTCTGGTATAATGCAGATTACTGAGCTGGTACTGGGCCAATGTGTCCCAGTACCAGCCCAGGAACCTGCATTATCAGGGACATGTTTGTCCTCAGTTACATCTACGCAGCTTATCTGTTCTTTACTTAAAGGTGAATTAGCAACAAGTGATATCAAGCCTCTTTCCGGATCTGTGTTCTTTGTGAGTAATGAAGGAAGTCGTGAAGTAAACATTGAAGTATTGCCGGATGATATTCCAGAGGATACAGAGGTGAGGATACAGGAAATCAACGTATAATCATTATTAGCTCACCTGGCCTGAAAGGTCAAGTGAACTTATGCCATGGCGACCATCCACCTGTCATCCGTTAACTTTTTTCTTTAAATGACTTCTCAAGAACGACTGGGCCGATTTCAATTATATGTGGCAGAAAGCTTCACTAGGTCATTCAGATCGAAGTTTGTTCAAAGGAATCCGATCGGCCAATTTGTCCGGCAGCCATCTTGGATTTTGGCCAATTTTTTAAATGTTTTTAAAAGTCTTGTACGAAACCATATTGGGGGATGGATTCAAAACTCATAATGTATCATCTAGGGCAAGAGCTGAACCAAGTTTGGTCAAGGGAACTTGATTGGCCTACTGTTTCGGTGGCCATCTTGGATGACCTAGTTTTCGCGATAACGACTTCTCCAGTATCACTAACCAGATCGGGATGAAATTTGGGATGTGATTAGGGACTATAAGTCGCGCTATTAAAGTTTGTCCATGGAAAGTTGATACCTAAAAGACATGGCTGCCATGGAGCAATCATAATTTATCATCTTTGGTGGCCATCTTGGATTTTCTGGAGCTTTCTGAGTATATTAGACTACTTATTAACCACTGATTAATTTTTGATCACCTGGCTACCTATGTTTAATTTGACAGAATTCTTCATCAGCTCATCTAACTTAAACAAAATTAAATTTTTATGAAACGATTACTTCATACAACCTTACATATTGTTTAACATTGTGTTTCAGAACTTTGATCTTGTTTTAACAAGGACAGACAAAGGCGGGAGACTTGGTGATCATAGTGTGTTTAGGATCACCATCAAACCCAATGACAAACCATATGGGACAATACAGTTTATGCTCAGCAGATACACTCTTACTGAGCAGGATGTGGACAGTATACAGGATGTAACTATACAGAGATTGTAAGTCTGATAACAGTAGCATTGAGTAATTCTTACATTAATTACAATCATTACCATTATTGTCATCATTATCCCCACCTTGATAACAACTACAATCATCATCATCATCATCATCGCTGTCGGCAGCGCCATCAATGTTGTCATCATTACCTTCATTACCACCACCACCCATGCCACAACCAACACCAGTAACAACACTGATCATTGGTGTGGTCATGATTGTTGTCTTAATCCTTGTGGTCGATGGAGGCAGCATCATCGTCGTAATCATCATTGCGGTCTCATGTATATATGAATGTGTATGAATCATATATATGCAACAAATCTTGTCCATCATCATTGTGAATGGCGGAATCCAGTTTTAGCTATGCCCCGCCCATCTCTAGCTAAGCTTCACCAACGCCTTGCCCGTATTGGGACTGATCAATCCCGGTGCTTTCTGAATATCAATTTCCAGAAAACTATACAGGTAAGCAGTTGAATACTTTGAAACAATTTTGATTGTGCGCTGTTGCTTCCTATTTCGTCCAGTCAAATTAGTTTCAAAATATTCAACAGCATGTTTATTAAATAGTAAAGACACAATTCATACAACAATTCATAGTCCATCATTAATTAAGTTTTAGTGACGAACTTATCTGCGTCATTCATGACATCAGTGATTAAGACATCATCCTACACATCACATAGTTGATTATGACGTCATATGATAGATGGCTAAACTGGAACGGTCCATTGGTATTCATTTGATCTTTGCATGTGCTGACAGCAGTATTTATCATAGCATAGTCAAATTAGTTTCAAAATATTCAACATAATATTTATTAAATAGTAAAAGCAAACAATTTGTACAACAAAGCATAGACCGTCTTCAAATATGCGTTCGTGATGTACTTATCGACGTCATTCATGACGTCATTCATTATGATGTCATTGTACACATCACGCTGTTCATTATGACGTCGTATGATGGGTAGGTACTCTGGAAAGGTGAATTGCTCTGGTTGTTGCCTGTTATTGTAAAACAAATGATGATGATGATGATGATGATGATGATTTGTTGCAGAGGTGGGACATATAGGGACATTAGAATTTACTATCAGACCATCGAGATTGACATTGCCCAGGAGGCAGAGCGTATCTCGGGTGATGTCATGAGTTACTTTAATAAACCTTTGCTGGGAAAACTGCAGCGTGATGGAATTAAAGTGGACATTTCAGAAACAGCGAATCCATTAAATGTAAGTATAGATATTAGATAAAGTTGTATTATAAACATCCATTCAAGGCTTGAAATGCAGGAATCCAGGTTTTAACTATAGCCCGCCCATATCTAGCTCAGCTGCAGCAACACTTCGCCCGCGATTGATTGATCGATCCCTGAACTCCCTGCCTATCAATTTCCAGCAGGCAGCGACAGCGCCCAGTCAAATTAGTTTCAAAATATTCAACAGCATCTTTATTAAATAGTGGACATACAATTCGTACAAACACGCATGGTCATTATGACATCATCCTACATGTCACATAGTTGATTATGACTAATATGATTGATGAATAAACTGGAATCCTCTCCATTGCCATGGATAGCCACTAGCATGGAGATCTAGTGACCATTAACCCGTTAACTGATGGAATGCCAATGTCTCAAATTCAAAACACAGAGACAGGAAAACTGTTGATTATTTTGATAGTAAAGTTGCTTTTACTATTTAATAAATTGACTAGAATCTATTGCTGCCATAGTTAAATTAGTTTCAAAATATTCAATAGAACATCCTTTGCATCAGAAAGAATTGTCATTGTCTCAGCAGGGTTAGATTATGCAATGGTAATTTGTCTCTTGGTGTGTGTGTGTGTGTGTGCGTGCGTGCGTGCGTGCGTGCGTGCGTGCGTGCGTGCGCGTGTGGGGGGGTGGGCGTGTGTGTGTGTGTGTACATTCGTGCGTACATTTGTGTTTGCATGCATGTGTGTGTGTGTGTGCGTGTGCGTGCGTGCGCGTGTGGGGGGGGTGGGCGTGTGTGTGTGTGTGTGTGTGTACATTCGTGCGTACATTTGTGTTTGCATGCATGTGTGTGTGTGTGCGTGTGCGTGTGCGTGTGCGTGTGAACAATTGTGGCAGATTTCGCCATTGTTGATGGATTAAAACTAAATTTGGAGGAAATGTTCTTTTGAGCAATATCTATTGGTGTTACAACTTTAAAATGGCCATGCCTAAAAAACCCAGAGTTATTTCCCTTGTTAGAGTTTTGAACGTATTAAAACCTACATGTATGGGGAAAATACATTTCTGGCATGTTTCGTCAATTGGTAATGGATTAAAATCAAATTTGTGATATATGATGTACCATCAGGCAATATCTATGTAAGCTATGAATATGATGGAGTTACACTCTCTAAAAACTGAGTTATGTCCCTCATTTAAAGCATTGAAGCCTATGATGGTTTTAATGTACTGAATCCTATGGAATTACAGAATTTTGATTGGTCAGTGTTTTTCTGAAGCCATCATGAATTTTAGAAAATATCCAGGAAATTATTTACTATATATGCCTGAAATGGCTGGCCACAATTTGTACTTTTAAACCTCAAATTAGTGTATTTATTTCGCCATAACTGTTGAATTTCTGGCAAAAAATATATAGGACTCTACATGTAGAACATGCCTTGCTGTTTGAAATACCAATGTTCGAGGTGATGCAGGCCCCTTTGCCCTCTTGATAATGCTATCTATATGTACTAATTCCATTCTTGCTCTTGCGCTTTAGTCCTGTGCCATGGTGTGTCTGCGGATAGAGGGGTGTGCATCATTCACGTACAACCCCACAATTGCCGACTCTAGATGTATATGGTATCCATTATCCGATGTTAGTGGTGTGGTCAGAGATAGCAGCAGTCAGTACTTTGTCAAGCAGCCAGAAATGGTAAATCATATAGCTTAAATTAAGTTTTAATGAACAGATTTCATAAGATAAATTATTTCCCAGAAGGTAAATATGAAACCAGTTAATCAAATTATTTTCAAAATATTCAACCTCATTTTAACTACAATAGATTGCAAGTATGCTGTATTGTCTGTGTCTTAATGTTTGCTTTTTATGCTCCCCGAAAATAATTTCGTGAGAGCGTATAGTCGCCGCTTTGTCCATCCGTCCGTTCATCCATCCGTTCATCCGTCCATCCGTCCGTTCACCATATATAAGTTTGTCCGGGGCATAGTTTCGAGACTTTTTCACATATGGTCACCAAACTTGGTATGTGGATGCATCTTAGGGGGGTGTGCGGAGTATAAAAAGTAGGTCCAAAGTAGGTCATGCTGACCTACTTTTCATGGTCGACTGAATATCACAGAAAATGTTTGTCCGTGCCATAGTTTCAAGACTTTTGCGCATTGCATCTTAGTGAGAAGGTGTGCGGGGTATGAAAATCAGGTCAAAAGTAGGTCATGCTGACCTACTTTTCATGGTCGGGTGAATATCACAGAAAATGTTTGTCCGTGCCATAGTTTCAAGACTTTTGTACATGTGCTCACCAAACTTGGTATGTTGATGCATCTTAGGGAGAAGGTGTGCAGAGTATCAAAAGTAGGTCAAACATAGGTCATGCTGACCTACTTTTCATGGTCGATTGAATATCACAGAAAATGTTTGTCCAGGCTATAGTTTCAAGACTTTTTCACATATGGTCACCAAACTTGGTATGTGGATACATCTTATGGAAAAGGTTGCAGAGTATCAAAAGTAGGTCATGCTGACCTACTTTTCATGGTCGACTGAATATTACAGAAAATGTTTGTCCGGGCCATAGTTTCAAGACTTTTTTGCATATGGTCACCAAACTTGGCATTGATTATTACAGAAAATATCTCTGTTCATTTTGAACATAGTTTTTATATGTATTTTTTATATGGTGCCAAGCAAAGTCTAAGTGTGTTTATTTAGAGAAACTTAGATTTTGTTTTTATTAAGCTATCCTTAACAAATTGTTTGTTATGGCAAATCCCGCCAGACCAAAAGAATGATGGCCCACCGAATCATTCCTACTCCCCAAATTGTGGATTTAACATCATTACTCCAAACCAACAATATTTTAAGGGTGGCCTAATATGGTGATATCTCATTGACAATTTCAAGTTCGTTTCTCTGTGTCACAGTTCCAAACCTTTCCCGGAAGCATATGCCTTTGGGTTATCCATTCAGTTTCTCTGCACAGTATGCCTTCGGGGAGCGTACATCAATTTATTGATTTGCCTTGTCTAATAATACTGGCATGTGTGCAGTTTTGAATAAAGGAAGAAGCAGCAGCTAAGTATCAAGTGTGGATCCATTTCCACTTGGTAATTGTCATGATTTCCTACAAGCAACAGAGGAAGACATTTCTAGTTATGTGCCACCCATTTCTAGCTTTGCCTCATTCAATTTGTATGTGTTTTTGAAGCAAGAATTTGCAGAAACTCAGTTTCAAGGTTATTATACATGTAAGCTGTTGGCTGCATATGGCAACAACAGCTCCCATTCAAACTAGTTTCAAAATATTCTATAAAATGCGTTTTAGCTTGTAAATTTACCATACAGTTTAGAGTCAGACGGTTACTGTCAAACCTTCACCTCTTTCATGTGGGACCTACATCATCTGATTGTGACATCAGTTAAGAAGTGTCATATTTTCATTATGATATCAGATATTTGAGAGACAGATCTGATCGTTTCATCGATAAATTCTTATTATATTCATCAACGTAATTTGCTATTTGTCGTTTCTGAAATATTAGCAATCTTCTTCAATGGATTTGTATGATTATTCAAATTGGGAATCTGGCAAACAAATTAATAGGATTTCTTTTTAAACATTTACTTGTCAAGCTGGTCAAAACCAGCCTCTACAGTGGTCTTGAGGAATGTCCATTTGTAGGCCAAGAGAAGACAATTTCGGAAAATTGACCACTGGCTTGATAACCGAGCCAGTCAGTACAGTGGTAAATTAAAAAAATAGTCCTTTCTTGGCTTGCAAATATTTGGATTTTCTTGACCAAATTTGACCATTAAAGGGTTAATCTGGTCAACGAAAGAAAAATATTTGTATGCAAATATGAAATATCTCATCTCTGATTATTATGTGTTATTTTTCCTAGGTACGTGATCTTCGAGAGCATTTAGCCCTCGCTCTAGATGACTTCAAAGCAACAGAATCATATGTGATTATGCAGGCAGGAATGACAAGCATAGACATCCCTGTGCAGGTCAATGGAGACAATGTTCCAGAGCTGGATGAGAAGTTCATGGTCACATTAACGCGAATCATGCTTGAATCAAGCACCTTGTTAGAGCAAGAAAATCGTCCTATATTTGGGTTACGGATGTCAGCTGAAGTTGTTATTGAGACCAATGACCATGCTTATGGAGAGTTTTACATCTTTGGCCAGGGCCCTGAGGTTGTGGATAATGGCCGGATCGTTTATGTAGAGGAACAGGATTCCCTGGCTGTAGAACTTATCGTGGAACGGAGAGGTATACATGTTATTCTTTGTTTTTAGATTCAGATTTGGGTTTAATAATACTTTCTATTACAAAAAATGAAATCTAGTAATTCTACAATTCATAGACTAACATATGTATAAAGAATATTAATGTTTGCTCGTTCTTAATCATATAAAATTGGAATATAAATATAATAAATCTTTTATTCAATCAAACTATATTTTCTGATGACACTTGGAGCCGTAATTGTATGTTGATTTATTATGCTCCCCTAACACAATTTCTGTGGAGTCATACGCGAAGTACCGGATGAATCAACATAGCGATCCAAATCACATCTGGCCATCTGATCTGAAGATTAGGCAGACTGTGAAAGCGTTTTTCAAAATGCCACAAAGCTTGCATCTAGTTAAAATAGCTTGAAATATTCAGTATTTGATTTTTCCTTTCGCCTGTCTGTATCCGTCCATCCATCCATCCATCAGTACATTTGTCTGTCCATCTGCTCACCCACCTGTCTGTCTGTCTGCGTCCTGATTTTAATATCCACAAAATAACTAAGTCTACTGAATGATGGTTGACCTACTCTGACTACTGCTGGTTCCTAGATGTTGGATCCAATTACCACAATGATCATTCCAAATCATCTTTTGTGTTCTGCTGAAAAGATCTTCACCTAGCTTGACATGCACACTTCCAGTGAGCACCCAAATTGTATTTCCAAACAAAAGAAATTTTACTGAACTTGATGACCAAATGGATCTTTCCAGTTTTAGCTATGCCCTGTCCAACCCTAGTTAAATTCTGCCCACACCTCACTCATGTTGGGATCAATCGATCCCTGAACTTATTGACCATCAATTTCCAGAAAATTATATAGGGAAACTTGAATATTTTGAAACTAATTTGACTGGGTGCTGTTGCTGCCTAAGGCAGCAACAGCGCCCAGTCAATTTAGTTTTAAAATATTCAACAGAATGTTTATTAAATGGTAAAGACATACAACTTGTACAACATGTCAGACTATTAAGCGTTAAAGACGGACTATATTGAGTCATTCATGACATCGTGATTATGACGTCAGCCTACACATCACATAGACAATTATGACATCATATGATTGAGTGAGGAAAAGGATTCATGAATTGTCCTTTGTTTCTAAAAGATCCCTCTTGAGATTCGAATGAAAAAGTAGCTAGCCTGTATACACAAGAGTATGTGTGTGCACTTCTATGGGTGCATTATGCTAGAGTTTAGCCATGGTTCAGTGACATTCAAGAGCTAAGACTATTTTAATTTTATTTCCAATGACAAGATGTCAGTCTACCACCAGGAACTACCACAATTGTTACACTGCTACCAATTCCTACTCCTGGGCCCTGAGAGGTAATGAGGCATGAATGAAAGAACCCAGGTTTGAAAGAGTCCAATGTCAACAGGTACCGAACTAGAAACTCTCATTCAGTAACCGAACACAATACCACCATACCGTTTGCCTTTATTTTGTGGTCAAAAGTTATGGGTTATGGTCATCCTGATCATGGTTGTTATATAAATTGTCTAGCAACCAACTAATAATGTTGAAATGGGAGTAATAAATCAGCAATCATTAATTTTAATTTTTTGCTTAGATAATTCTCTTATATTAGTGTTATTTTATGTTTTGTTTTAGGTGGAAATGTTGGTGTGGTCTCTGTGTCATGGTCCGTGAATGCAAGCTTAACAACTGCATCACTCGGCAAAGATTACTCAGCAGATGGCGCTGTTATCTCATTTAATGACCGCGAGAGTACGAGAAGTAAGTAGCAAATACAGACATGTGGAGATGTTTTTAGTATAAGTGAATTGCCATGATAGCATATGCCTTGTAGGGACAAACAGTAGTGATTGCTTAACCCTTTAATTGTCAGGATTTATTGAAAAAATTGAAAATTTTGCTTAGTAGATGTCCTTTTACAGGCCAAGAGAAGACAATTTTTGCAAATTTACTACTGGAATGACTGGCTCAGTTATCGAGTCAGTCACTGTAGCGGTAAACTTTTTTTTAATTGTCTTCTCTTGGCCTTTAAATGGCCGTTCCTCAAGATGACTGCAGATGCCAGTTTTGGCCGGCTTGACCAATAAAGGGTTAACCCGTTATGTGTCAGCCGGTTTTAAACCAACCTCTGCAATAGTTATCAGCAATATCATTTGCAGGTCAAAAAAGGAATATTTGTTAAATTTTACCATTGAAATAACTCTACATAACTGATCCAGTCGTTCTAGTGGTAAAATTTCAAAAGTCTCTTTGCCTGTAAATGAACATTCACTAAGCAAATATTTGGTTTTCTTGACCAATCTTGACCATTGAAGAATTAAAACAAGTGATCTTTACAATTGAAATCATTGATGATCAGACATCCAATATGATTGCTAACCATATTTAAAGTCAGTCTCCAAACATTAACAATATTGAGATTAATCAGATCAGCTTATCATTTCATAGGTTCATTTAGCTCAATCTAGGGATGAAACCTATGAAAATTGATGATATCAAATCCAATATGGCCCCTAGTTAGCTACCAGTGGCCATCTTGGATATAGGAAAGTTTCTGAATGAATTTCTACTGATGTTTGTTTTTCATTATGATATAATATTCATGATACAATGTGTTTATTCAGCCATTAATAACTACACTATGAAAGAGATAGGGCAATTGTCATATATGTTCATTTGTTTATTTTCATTTCTTTTCATGCACCTGTAGAAGGTATTTAATATGCTCTGTGTAAAGTACAGTAATAATTGTATACACAGTAGCTGTTGAGGAATATATAAATATTAAAACACTTTTATTATCAACACTTTATAATTTTTCAAAGGTCATCATCACCTCCTCCCCTCTTCCTCCTGCTCCTCTTCCTCCTCCTCCTTACCCCTCCTCCTCCGCTCTCCCCCCCCCCCTTCCTCTTCCTCATTCATCACCGTTCTCGTTATTCTCATCGTCACCATCATTGATGATGATCATCATCATCATTATCTTTACATCAATCATCGATAGCTATAGAGTTTTTGTACTTATATCACATGGGAGCTCCATGTAAGCCACCACCCTAGATGGCATTGGGAGTCATGTTAGTAGACACAATACATAATGGCAGAAATTCACCATTTGGTAAACACAATTAGATCCAAATGTACTACCTCAGCCATCACTGGTAGGTGCGTGGTGAGGGTGTGCTAAGGAGGTGGGCATAGAAGGCTGTATATTATGAGTTATTTATAAAGTCCCACCATCCACTTACTCCACCAAAAAGAAAACAGAGCAGATCATTTTTGATCTATGATTACCGTGGTAGCATAAAATAATTCTCCATTCAACTGAATGCCCATATTTCACATCAAGAGTATACTTACCTCCCTAATACTTTTGATATTGCTAAATATCGGCTTTCACTCAATAAACACTCAGATTAAAACAGTTAGGTGCCCCTACTGGGCAGGGAGTCAGAGCGTAGTCTGGCGGATGCCAGCCCCACCACCGCGCATGCGCAGACTAGCACTTCCTCTTTGCTAATTTATTGGCAGAGAGTCTACACATGTTTTTGTGCTAGAGCTTTTCTTTACTCATTTCATAGTCTTTTTGTGTGAATTTGGAAGTGATTATCCCTGATAAAGATGGCAGAAAGGAGGACTTCGCCAGAGGAGGGCCCAGGACCTTTAAATCAGGTGACTTCTAGTAAAATTAGCGAGTTTTTCTCCCGGTGTAATGTGTTTCCGGGACTCGCGTTTACCGTGATAAGCGCCTTGTTTAGTTGGTTTATTTCAACTAGGTGCTATATAATACTAATCTCTCTTTGTGTTTATGTCCACAGGTCTGTGTGACGATATGTAATGGACATCACATCAGCAGAGGGTTTGTTTCTCTCCACCATGGTTCCATTTCCTACTAATACTGTTAGGTTATCTAACCAAAAATTTTATGTCCAGTGAGTCGGAGGCCTAGTATAAAGGTCTTCTCACTTTGCCCTCTTGATCCAATTCCTTCCCCTATAGGTGGAGAGAGTTAAGAGGCATTCAGTTGGTGGAGTGCTCCAGTTCATCACGTTGGATGGTTTGTCTATACAAAGTGTCAGGTATCTAATTATTGATATGAGGTGATGTTAATTATTTAGAGAGGAAAGGGAGATAATTAACAGTATTTGCCATTGTTATCAGTATATATCTGATGGTTGTGTAGTCGAAATGTCCATTCTGCACATGTTCTGGTTAGAGATACAATTCGTCCTTGCACTTGGATGTTTGTTGAGGATCGATTTTTTCCTGTCATAGGATTAATGACGTCATAATCAGCCTTGCTCTTTATTAACAATTAAAGTTTGTCCAAAGCTGGTTTTCTGATGAATATTGATCTTTATGATCATTTCCTTCTCTTGAGTTGGTGGGTTTCTGAGCTTAACTAGATTGCTCATACTCCTCGTCCTTTGCCCTGTTTCAGAGACCTGGTTGTGCGTCCTGTGGACGGTTTTTGAAGGACAAGTTTGTGCCTCATCTCTGTTATCAGTGTAGCCCCTGTGGTCCCTTGCTTAATTGCGAGATATGTAAGCACTGGGGGTGGGGGGCGAGCTAATGTCCAAATTCTTGTGCTTGCAGGCGAAGGACAAGGTGGTGGAGGAGGAGAAGAAGAAGCAGAAAAGAGAGGGTGTGAGGAAGAAGGGTAAGAGGAAGGCCTCGTCCACGGTGGACATGGAGGCCTTCCGGACCGAGATGTTGGGAGAGATGAGGAGGATAATAAAGGATTTGGTTCCAGAGTTGCTTCATGGCATGCTTCCTGGACCAAATCCTTTGCTGTCCTCATCATCTGCTTCGGAGCAGGTAATCCCCACCTCTGAATCACCTTTCCTTAGTACGCTTCCGTTGTTCGAAGATTCAGAGGTGGCCCCATTAGAGGGGGCGTTCCACGACCCTGGCAGCAGGCTTAGTGCCGCGCCAAGGGGCCGTGGACGGTTGTCGCTGGAACCCGCGGGCTGCTTATCAGTCCAGGGGTATCCGCACGCCGCGGGTGCCAGTACCTCCTATGGCACCTTCCCTGGCCAGTCCGGGTTAGCTCTCTTTGCTGACCCGGAGTCTAATCTGTCTGGCCAGGAGGATGAGGATTACCTGTTGGGGTCGCCATCTGAGGACGTGGCCATCGATTATGACGTCTGTGCACCCCTCGCGGGGAATACAGGCGACTTATTCCACGGTTCTACTCACGCAGGGGTAGAATCCACGGTTCAGACTGTGGCCCTGGGCGCTGAGGGCCAGCGTTACCGCATACCTCGGCTTGCCGAGAGTGTCGCTGGTGCTGGCCGGGGCCGTGGTGGGGCAGTATGTGCCACGCGCTCTACCACGGCGCCTGCTCCTGGTCAAGCCAGTGAGATTAGCATGCCGGCTTGCCAGGGGTATCAGCGTATCTGCCGTCAAGCTCTGTTGCTTGCGCTCAGGAGGAAGACGAAGGCCCCCGTCTTGTAGAGCGCTCGCAGCTAGCCACGGAGGAGGATTGGTCTGACGCTTGCCAGTGGTTGGTGAGTGTTAGACCAGATCTGCCCGTGGAGCAGTCGGCTAGCCAGCGTGAACACAGGCCGTGGTTAGCTGGTAAGCCTACTGCTAACGCTATGCCTTCTCTGCCGCTGGCAGAGCATGTCGTTGGCATGTTCGAGGCGGCGGAGACGTCCATTAAGTCGAGTGGACGTCTCGCGAAGGCCCCGCGCGAGGTTGCCAGGCGTTGCCGCATCGTGCCCCTGGATTACCAGCGGTACGGTGTGGTACCTAAGCCGAGCGTGGATGACCGCGCGGCTTTGGGTGAGGATGCGCGGCCAGACTCCCGTTCTGACACAGGAGTCTTGTGTTCGAACGCGTTGCGTTCAGCAAATACCGCGTTGCGTGATGCGGAGGAGAGTGGGAGGGCTTCGATTGCCGCTCTGTCCCACGTCTCCCAGCTGTTACAAGGGGTAGTAACAGCATCCGCATCATGCCAGCCAAGTCCGGTCACAGTCCAGCGAGCCATCCAGGATGGTATCAACCTGGCTCTGGACTGTATGACTCGGGCGGTGACCAGGAGTGTCCGGGCAAGGCGCACATTTGCCTTGGACAATCTGTGCCTGTCCCAGGACCTGTACAATAGTCTGGTCTCTTTGGAGGTGAGGGATGTAGGCACCTCCAGGAGACGGTTACTCTGGTAAATAACCAGAGGGCGCTGCGCGAGCAGTTTGAGGTGCTTCGTCGTGCTAACGTTCGCGCCGCACCCCCTGCGTATCGTCCCCTGCAGGCTCGAGGTGGTGGTGGCCAGGTCAGAGGCCAACCACCATCGCAGCGTTGGCCTCGGCCGCGTTCGATTCGGCCAGCAGCGAGGGGGGCGCAGGCTCCTCAGGCGCAGTCAGCCAGGCAGCCGCCCGCGCACCGAGGTGCGCGCTGTGCTGGTCGTGGCGCGCGAGGATCTGGGCGTGGTAATCATTCCTGATGGGACGGTTACCATGGTGAGAACCGCTCCGGTGTTTCTGGCAAAGGAGACAGTGCCGCTCTTGCACTCCTTATGTCCACCTCTATCCCTAGGTGGACCGGTGGGAGGCCGGCTAGCCGACCACATGCAAGAGTGGGAACGGTTAACTCAGGACCGTTTAGTCTTGCGATGGCTTTCAGTCGGGTATCATCCCGATTGGATGACAGGCCCGCCATCGCGACTGTCTCTAGTGCCGATCTGGACTCCAAATCCGAGAGATCCAGAGCAAAGGTTGTGTATCGAGGAGGAAATAAATTCCCTCATACAAAAAGGAGCTATTCAGCCGGCACAAAGGTGTCCGGGCTTCTATTCAACCCTGTTCTTAGTAACAAAAAACACCGGAGGGTGGAGACCAATTCTCAACCTCAAGCCATTGAACAAGTTCATAGAGATGCCCAGTTTCAAGATGGAGACTGTGCGCTCGGTGTTGGCGGGGTTAGAGAGGGGAATGTGGACAGCGTCGATAGATTTGAAGGACGCTTATTTCCACATCCCCATACACAGGAGTTTCCGTCGCTTCCTGAGATTTGCATTCCAGGGCAGACAGTGGGAATTCAGGGTGTTACCCTTCGGAATTTCCACGGCTCCTCGGGTTTTCACCCGTGTGGTTCTTGCGATCACCGCATACCTCCGCAGGAGAAGTATAGCAGTCCACACGTACATAAACGACTGGCTGTTGAAAGCGCACACCCAGGTAAGTTTATCGGCCAGTCTGGAGATTGTTTTGAAGACTCTCACAGACTTGGGCTGGATGATCAATTTCCCAAAATCAGAGCTGACTCCATCCCAGAAGTTTGTTTACCTGGGGATGTTCTTCGATCTAGAGACAGGATATGTTTTTCCTACTCAGGAGAGAGTTCAGAAACTCATCTCATTAATTCAGTCAGTGTGCGACAGTCGTCATGTCCTGGCACGGGTTTACTTGAGAATGCTGGGGTTGATGGTTTCATTGGAACCAGTCATTCCTCAGGCCGCCTTACGCAGGCGGCCGATCCAGTTATTTCTCATGACACAATGGACCCAGAGTACAGGTTCGCTGGACTCGAACGTGTCAGTGTTGGCGCCTCTGATTCATCACCTGCAATGGTGGTTGGACACAGAGAATCTCTTGGTGGGGGTTATGCTAACCCCTCCCCACCCTCAGGTGACTGTGTATACAGATGCATCGATGGAGGGCTGGGGAGCTTGCCTGGAAGAGTCCACGATATCAGGGCTTTGGAATCTGGAACAGTCAAAGGAACATATAAATCTACTGGAGCTAAGAGCAGTAGTCCTGGGCCTGGAACATTTCTTACAGAAAGTTCCGGGCAAGATTGTTCTTATTCGTTCAGACAACTCAACAGTTGTGACTTACATAAACCGCCAGGGCGGAACGAAGTCGCCCAGTCTCTGTATGATGACATGGAGACTGCTTTGTTGGTGCCTGGATCACCAGATTACCTTGAAAGCAGTTCATATTCCGGGAAGGTTAAATCTGCTAGCAGACTCATTGAGCCGAAGGATGAGTGTTTTACCCACGGAATGGCAACTAAATCAATGTGTGGCGGATCGTCTGTTCGACCATTGGGGGAAACCCAACATCGATTTGTTCGCAACGAAGAAGAATGCGAAGATGACGACGTACGTCTCTCCGATTCCGGATCCAAGCGCTTTCGCAACAGATACGTTAGCTATCAGCTGGGGGAGAATGTATGCATATGCATTCCCTCCAGCAATCCTGATTCCAAAAATTCTTCAGAAAATCAGACAGGAGGAATGCCAAGTGCTTCTGATCACCCCGGATTGGCCAAGCCGATCATGGTATACGGATCTGCTGGACCTTCTGGTCTGCAATCCGGTTCCTCTGCCTCTGATGGACGACATTATCTTCCAGGGCAAGGCCCTTCACAACAATCCATCAATGTTCAGATTGACTGCGTGGATGTTGTCAAGGAATCTAGAATTAAGGAGGGCTTTTCTGAGCAAGCAGCCATATTTATGGCCAAAGCCAGGAGGGGGTCAACCTCCAGAGCATATAATTATAAAATCAACAGATTTGCAGAATGGTGCTCAAAAAGATGTATTGATCCAATGGATTCATCTATTCAGGTAGTAGCTGATTTCCTCTGTCACCTGTATGATGCCTATAGCCTCAAGCCTAACTCTATTGCTGGTTATAAGTCAGCTTTAATGTCTGTTATTCCTTGCTTGGCTAAGAGGGGAAGTGATGAAGTAAATACATTAAATGTATTAATTAAAGGCATGGGCAATCTAAGACCAAGGAATCCCCCTGTGATTCCGTCTTGGAGTTTATCGCTAGTGCTTCAAGTACTAGGTGATAAGCCTTTTGAACCACTTAGTTCCATTTCTATGAAACTATTAACACTGAAGACTGTGTTTTTAATTGCTGCGGCCTCGGCTAGGCGTAGAAGTGAAATTCATGCCTTATCAGCCGAGGATGACCGTTTTGTGGTTTAAGGGGAAGGCCTTAAGCTGCTACCTAGGATTAATTTCTTGGCTAAGAATCAGTCGTTGAAATATCCAGGTCAACCTATTGTTTTGCCTGCTTTAACTAGATATGATCCTAATTCTAAAGCATGGTGTCCCGTCCGGGCGCTTCTCCGGTACAAACAACGTACATCGGAGTGGCGCACCGACCAGTCGGCGTTATGGTTGTCATATATTGAACCCCATGGCAGGGCTTCTAAGGACACCATTTCCAGGTGGATTGTAGAATGCATTCAGTTTTGTCATAAATCCGCCACCGGGAAGCAGGTTGACGTGGCCAAGGCTCACAGTGTCCGCGGCATAGTGACATCCACTGCCCTATTTAATGGGGTCCCTGTGGATGATATTATGTCGGTGGCTCAGTGGCACTGTGAGTCAAGTTTTACAGACCATTATCTCCGTGACACCTCTAATCCTCTCGCCTTGTCGATTTTGAAAAAATAACTAGGCTTATATTTTGATGATATTTCCTCATTGCTTATATATTTCACAATTAATTTATGGAAACAACCACTTTTTTGGGACTGCATCATTCTTCACCAATGGGAAGAGGATGTCAGCAGCCATTTCAACAAGGTCAGTCTTGTGCATGAGTTGTCCATTGTTGATTGTCTTGTCACGTTACCCGTTATTAATATGATGATGGTTTTGTGTATTTATGTTGTTCATTGTTGAGAGTATACGAAAATGGAGCTTTTTCGTCTCTGTCCTGTAGTACATGGCACTTGTACGTAGAGAGCGTATAGGACATTGAGGTCATTCGACTCTTCCTCCCAGGAAGGAGGGGGGGGGGGGGGGGAGCGCATATAACATTCGGTCATCTCATACATCGGTGGTGTTATCCGATGGTTAGTCAAATCCTGACTGTTTTTTCATACAGTTTCAGAAGTTTAAGTGCCTTAAACGCAGAAAAGCGTATAGGGATGAGCTGGTCTTTTGACCTCGCCTCCCTCCCGCCGAATTCACTGTCGAATTCTGGCAATATCAAAAGTATTAGGGAGGTAAGTATACTCTTGATGTGAAATAAACGAAATCAAGGATTTCTTTTTTCACGAGAGAGTTGATACTTACCTCCCTAGATACGGACCCGGCCTCTCCACCCCACAGAGGCTCGGTCTTCAGGCTCTTAATAGTTGCATGTGTATCAGCCAATAAATTAGTCAGAGGAAGTGCTAGTCTGCGCATGCGCGGTGGTGGGGCTGGCATCCGCCAGACTACGCTCTGACTCCCTGCCCAGTAGGGGCACCTAACTGTTTTAATCTGAGTGTTTATTGAGTGAAAGCCGATATTTAGCAATATCAAAAGTATTAGGGAGGTAAGTATCAACTCTCTCGTGAAAAAAGAAATCCTTGATTTCGTTTATTTACATTCGTAAATGCAAGAGATCCTCTTTGAGAAATTCAACCCGATTTTCACAATTTTCCAGGGTACAACTCATAGAACCCATGGCTGGCCGGGTATGGACCCCCCCTCCTGATCCTAACCACACTTATTATGTCCACCACAATCATGATCTCTTTATACCATACCTCTTTGCTGATGCCTGTGACCAAATAGCCATACATTGTAATTTCAGTTAGGGAGACAGGTGTAGTGAATGCGGAATGCCACTGTTCCCTCACCCTTCTGGTATCTCTCATGATGTTTTCAACATCTGGAGTACAGATTCACTCACCCTGTGATATTCTAAGACTCAGCTAGGGGTGCACGATTTTTCGATTATTCGATTAATCACGATTATATAATTCAAAATGATCGTGGATGATTATAAAATTAAATAATCGTATGATCACCATGTTGAAATTTTTGTCAAGACACTTTTACCCTTGTGAAACTCTGCTCGCGTTGCCAATCATGGAAACAAACATCCGGCGATCGGCCGAATGTGTGAATGATTAAATAAACTAAATAAATAACTGATTTGTTTGTACATTAACCCTCTGGGCCCTACCAAGAATCTACAAAAAAGTGCTAGAAATCCTACAGCCAAAAGCTAGAAACTTGCTTAGAAACCTAGCCTGTTAGCGGTAATGGAGTGATAGCGTCGTAGTGCTACCATTCCAACTATATTAACTATTTTTGGCAAAGTAACAGATCACTATATATAAAACTATATATCATTAGAAAGGGCAATAAAATACCTTTAAGTACATATAAAATTTGTATGAATAAAATATATTTTAGTTAGTCAACGTGCTTCTCAAAATGGCCACACCTTATAGGATAAATACATTGGTCTATTTTTGCAAAGTGTATCGAAGTTTTTTTTAATTTTACAAATGCCATTGATAAATTTAATCACAATGGTATTAAAACTAACAGATACCAAAGTTTCGTGAAGGTTTTCATCCGATAAGATGTGAAAACGACAATTATATTATGTCATGGTACCGTAAAATTTCGAGAAATTCCGGTCATTATTTTGGGGGGAGGCCTCATTCAATGTTGAGTAGTTCCTTTATACATAATCGTTGACAGCGAATAAATGGCAAATTTTATGCTATGTAGCATTGCTGGGTGCACTCAGCCGTTTAAAAAGCGAACGCGAATGTTTTACACTAAGATTCTCTAGCATCGGACATTTTTTCGTAGCGGCGTCCCAAATAGGAATCGTTTATCGTGAAAGATCGCGAGAGAACGACAGGAATTTGTAGAGTTGTACCCGTATCTAATATACGAGTACCAAGCTCATTACCCGTTATTGGCAACACCGTATGACGTACTATAAGATTGATGTGTCTGATTGGTCGGGAATACATGAATATTAATTTTTCCGGCAAGATGGCGACACGATCAGCTGTTTTGCAAAATAGTTGCGTGTTCAAATATGTCAATCTATGCATATTTCTTGTACGCCACAAACTAAGAAGTAGACAGATCACTAGATTAACGAGATTGCCAATCGGGAAGTGGGATGCCGATATATTTGACAACTTTCGCATCTCAACTCGGCCTAATTAATGCTAGTAATTTGAAGAGTAAGTTATCTCGGAAATTGTAAACAAAGACACGCATCGATGATTGAGATTATCAGATTGTTTATCTATAACCTTATTGTGATTTCCCGACCAGAGGTAAACGAAATTGATTTATATATTATTGGTTCAGCTGCTCTCTTAACACAATCTATAACTTTCTCGGTTAAATTAGTCATTGAGTAACTGAAAACTTACAAGTGACAGCACATTTACTAATAATCATTGATGACTGGAACTTACTAATAATTCCTTAGAAAACAAATATTTCACTATTGCCCTGGTTACAAACATTCTATCACCATTTACTGTGTGGCCAGTATCCTCTGATCACAGATATAGAGAACCGGGGCCCTGAAATAAACTTGGGTGCCCAAAATCAAAAACAATTATCACATTTGAACCTGAAATTCCAGAACTCCACATTTACAGTCATTATAAATGTAAGATGTTGAATATTTTGAATCCAATGTGAAGCTGGTGCTGCCTTAGCCAGTTTAATTAGTTTCAAAATATTCAACAGAATTTTGAAACATTCGTGGCAAATTTATTATTCGCTCTTGTCGATTGAAAAGGTTAATCCAGTAACTAGTAGTCATACTCCCTCCTTGGACGATATATGCCCACCATTTATTTTATTATTCATTTCATTTATGCGCTAAAATCTGAAGGTGGTGTATGACCATAACACCCGTTGTCGGGTCATAATGTTTACCAGTATATCCCTTAGTCTGAGTCTGCTCTGACTCAACCTGCCCCTGTGACAGATATTTGGACAGACTGTCAGTCTGTGACAGTCTGTCCAAATATCTGTCACTGGGACGGGTTGAGTCAGAGCAGACTCGGACTATATATACCTATGACCTTGCGCCGTACATGTATATTGTTAACCATTTAACATTTGAGTCAGACCAAAACTGCTGCAGTTGTCAAATGTAAATTTTCCGACCAAAGTAAGATTATTTTTGAAAATGTATCACTGGAATGACTTGCTCTTGGTCTGCATATGGGCATTGTCTGAGAAAATTTAAATTTTCATGAAAAAATTTGATTGTTAAAGTCTTAATATAACACTTCTAGAATTTGGATATTTCTAACTTATCCTTCCTATTTTTTGCAGGTGACTGATGGGCGATGGCTTCTAAACTCTAAACGGACTCAGTTTTTCCTGCTACGCCTAATGGATTTACTAACATGGATTTTATAAAAATAAAAACTTGATGACGTGTGTTACTCTATAATCTAATTTTTGTATGAAAACAGTATATTTGAACTAAAACATGATGATGTACATTCGAAACATGATCACCTACTACACACATCAATGGCTGACAGCTATGCCGGCGGCTGTTCTGGATCGACTGCAGACTGTTATCAACCGTATTCCCAAGGGCTCAGCTAATGTGCATCTCACATAAGCTCTATGTATCATTTAAGATTGGGTGGGATTTGAATCAAATATCAATAAATTAAATTTAATCTCTTAATTATACCCACACGTTTTGAAAAAACTGCAGGGATATTACAATCGCCTCCATCTGTCTGTCTGTCCATCCATCTCCTCAGAAAGCTTTTGGTAGAATTCAATCAAAATTATTGTGTAAATTACCGATATGCTTGTGGATTGGGAGATACCATTTACACTAGGCTCCATTCCCAGAGGGGGGGGGGGGGGGTGTAGGGTTGATGGAAAACTGTTAAAGGAATATAACCAAATCTGGTGATTTACCATATCATGGCCCTATGGGTGTAGAATGTGAGACAACCTAATACATTAGGCTGTGACACTGCTCGGGTCGGAAGAGGCTGATGGGGGAGGGGCAAAACGTCAACTGAATTTGTTATGTGAGTAGCAGCGACAGCAGAGTGAAATCTACACAATGTAACATGCACAAGATCAAGGTAAGAGATGAATTGCCCATATCTCATTTTAATGAGAAAAAATTAAAATTTATAAAGGAAAACTGGTGAATATTTTAGAATTAGTTTGCCTTTGCTGACCTGGTGAGTTGGGCAGCAACAGCTTTCAGTCAAATCAAAGTACTTGAAATTGGTTTCAAAATATTCACCAAGTTAGCGGTATCTATGGTTACCATGAAATTTGGAATTCAGGATTCAAAGTATATAAACTGATCCCAACACGCGCAAATCATCGATGGAGCTTATGTAGAGATGGGCGGGGCATAGCTAAAAAATTATCCATTAGAAAATCTAAATTTCTGCTCTCCTTCCTTTTGTCAATTCCAGTTTTTACTATGTTTAACCCTTTCGTGACAAGTCCTTAAAACAATGTGGCATGGCAAATGATGGTTGTAGCCTAATTTCTCAATCTGAAAGAAAATTACATTTTAGTATGATGACTGAATTAATTATACCTACCAACCTTGTCCCTGAGTCCATTCATTATCCCCATACCTACCTTGTCTCCTTGAGTCCATTCATTCATTTTTCAAAACATGGAGATATAATTGCCTCCATCCACTTATCTGTATGTCCATCATGCTATCTCCTCCCAAACAGTTGGGTCGATTTCAACCAAATTTGTTATGGCGGTTACCCATATGATTGCGCTTTGCAAGACAACATTTAGATTTGGCCGCGCCCACTGAAGGTCAGGGGTGGGGTCCAAAGTTCAAATATCCCAAAAAAATGTCTCATATTTTACTCCCAAACTGTCGTGTGGAATTCAAAGAAATTTGGTGTGTGGGTTGCCCATATAATTGTGGATTGCCTGACATTTATTTCTTTGGGTTGGAGAAGGGGTTAAAAGGTCAAGAAATTTATTGTAAGCAGAGGTTGGAGTCTTCCAGATTTATCTAGATTTCTGGATTTTTCATAGACCACTCTCGCACACCAGTTGACACCCTCTCCATGAATTGAAATTAAGCCAAATGAGCCACTACGTTCAGATAGGACTAGTGATTACTAGATTCTACTTTAGCCCTTCAAATTTTCTATACAGACCAAGGGAAGACTATTTTTGAAATTTTACAACTGGAATGACTGGCTCAATTACCGAGCATTCTAGTGGTAAATTTTCAAAAAGTCTTGCTCTGCTAATCAACATTTCTTAAGATCACAGCAGAGGCATTCATTGACCACCATGACCATTAAAGGGTTGACAAATGAATTGTTACCATTGGGCTGGTCATTGTATTAACCCTGGTCAATTTCTACTAGCCTCTGGCTCATGTTGATTTTAACTCCTGCTCTCACAGATCACTTCCTCTGATGACATCCAGATTTTTCAAATCAATCCACTACAGTCTCTGTGTAATGAAACTAATTCAAACAAATTTGGTATGTGATTATGGAGTGCAGAGTATACGCCCCCAGGGATGGGATGGGTAATGAGGTCAAAGTGGTGAGCATGGGGATTTGCTATAATGCGTCATCGACCAAGCAATCTAGTTATCACTCACTTACCAACATTGTCGAAGACTTGATGCTTGATAAATAACATTATGAACAGGAGTAATCAGAGATTGTAAACCACCGCCGAGACCACCCTACCGTTTTTGTCATATCCAAATTTGTTAAATCTTTATGTATGATCACACAGATCACAGCCAAAGTCTAGAAACCCTTGCTTAGGTTATGTTGGTTTGGTGTGTTAAAATTTTAAACAAATCGGATCAGTAGTTTTTTAGATGCAATACTGGACGCATGCACACACATAATACCCTCTTTCCCCTTAGGGCAAGGGTAATAATCCAGGAATGAATAGCAATAAAGATCAAAAGTACCTGCAATCTAAAGAAACAATCTGTTGAGTATATTTTGACAAATTTAATTGGAATCTATTGTTGTCCAAAACAACACCAGTTTCCAATCAAAGTGGACTTGATATATTCAACAAATCTACTATACATAGTCCAGTCTGATTACCTAAGATGAGATTCTCTCTCTCCCTCTCACTTCGAGTAAACTTTATTTGATATTTACACTGATAGCTTACAAATAATACAGTATTCAACCCTTTAAACGCAAGCTTTACCACTGGAACATGTTGTCACCTAATGCAGCAACATCTTCCAGTCCAATCGATCTCAAAACATTCAACAATTTAATCACCAGTTCTACTAAGTAATATGACACTCTTACATAGAAGAAACTGTATTTGACATACATGTAATTTACAATGGCAGCTTATACAATAAGTGATTCGAAATAAAATGGTACAGTAGATTTACATCAAGCGCATCAGATTTAACCCTTACCACTCTTATGTCAATATTCTATCTTTTAATGTGCCAATAGCCTGGAAAACTGGTACTGTTCTACTTCTACTAATAGAAACTAGTGTACATTTTTTAACAACTTTGGTTTGGTAGATGATGTTGCTATCTACGACAGCAACATCTTCCACCAAATCTGTTGAGACAAGAACACCAGTTCTTTTAATTTAATTTGAAAATTTTAAATTTTGACAATGGTAGGGGTTAATAAAATAGTGCAGAAGATAGGATTAGGCTGCGTTTCCACAGAACCTCACGCCTCACGCTTCACGCCTCACGTCCCACACGTGAACGGAGAAATAAACATACGAACACCAATACGGCGGTTTCCATAGGCCGACTCATGTCACGTTAACTTTCGATTCATGCCTCACGCCCGAGTCAATGAATGTACATGTTCATTAAACATGAGGTGAAACCGTAGTAAAGCCTGTATAGAGATCATTTAAAATCTTTGTCCTGATACAGGTAATTTCATATTTTACTTATGTCGGCATATAAAAATACACCTTTATGGTCAGGTGGTCTTTGTATCGAGGTTCGAATGTAGTGTTGCAATGGACTCGGGAATTAGCAAAAGTGGCCTTTATATAGAGGTGGACCTTCGTGTAGATTTTACTATATAGGCGTAATAAATAATGCTCACGACACCACATGGAACGCTTATTTAATTTTCGTTTTCGTTTCCGTTGCTGGCATTTTAACAGTAGCATTAGTGCGAACGTTTCTTCGTCAGAAGAATCCATCTTCTTGCTACAAAAACGTAGTCCGAAATGAAACGTGAACCTGTTAATGGAAACGGACGTGAAACGTGAGCCGTGAGATGTGAGGGGTGAGACGTGAGGCGTGAGCCGTGAGGCGTGAGGTTCTGTGGAAACGCAGCCTTACAGAATCATCATTTTCATGAAATCTCAACCAGATAACTGTCCTATTCGCCATATGATCCTGAAGAAAAAAAGAGGAGAAACATTTATAAGATGAAAGAACAATAGAAAACGGAAATAAAACTGGAACAGTCAACAAAGGTGATTTCAAAGGGCAATAGCAAGCTATTATGTCTCATGACTGGCATTACTTTAATAATGCATGTTACGGGCCCGTATTGACCCAGTAGCGGCCCCGTAACATTCGTTATCATGATAGATGATTGAGGAACAGAAATTAGACCGTAGACGCACGCCAATATCTCCCTAGAAGCTAAATGACGGGTGTGATATAATGGTATTAATGGGCAAGCTATGTGTGGATGCACTTTAAATCTTGTAGGCGTCAGTGTAGCTATTCAGCAGTATGTAATATTTTACCGACGCAATTATAAATTAGGTTAGACATTCTCACTAAGCGATTCCGGCCATCAGGGAATCGAGTACTCGGTTAAATAAAGGAATCGACACGCTATCGTTGACGATTTTACGCTAGGAATTTCATTCACAGAAAACTATTTATATTTTCCCGTAGAAATTTGTAAACAAACTGAATTGACCAATCAACAGTGGATTTATAAAATTTAATCATCTGACGTAATGTAACGCTAAGTTTGATGGGATAAAACGCCCGTAATGCTTGCGTATTTAGCGATCGAAAACTGGTGCTCTTAAAGCCGTCCAGACGGCGCGTAGTTCTCTACGTCCAATTATTGAAAACCGTCCAGACGGCTCGTAGGTTTATTTGTACGCTTTTTGCGCGCCGTCTAGACGGCTCGTAGGTTCCTTAGGGTTAACTAAGTCAATACTTAGGGAGAAAATGTGTTGAATTTCTGTGATATTTCGCTTAATTGAAGCCTTTCCATCCCAACATCTCTGTGAAAGGGGGTGGGCTTTATATTTTTATAGAGTTTTCCCAAAAAGGTTTTCTAAAACTGATACCACAGAAATTCAACGCATTTTCTCCCGTAAAGATTCCCACCGCCTACGCCTATGTTTACTGTATACCTCAAAACATCACCAGGGAAGTGAAATTATTTGATTTGAATGCCAAGAAAATTGCGTATCCTTTAATAAAGGTCGTTTATTAAATCAAAATTAATCCACAATTTGATATAAAATGCCGCCGTGGAAAAAATACAAATCATGTGATTCGCCTCCAATTGAAGAATTTATTTTAGAGCGAGTACTCGGATATAAATATTCTGGAATCGTGGACTCGGAACTAGGGAATTTCTATATATTATCATTGCGCGATAGGAACTGAGTATTATACTGATCTGAATAACGGGTACCCATTTGATAAACTCCCGTTAGCATATATCTCGCGAGAACGCGCCGCCTCCCATCGCAAAAGAGCTGCTGGCTCGCCAACTTAAGAAGCCGGCTATATTGTCCTTCCTAATAATTCAATTTGGATCATTTAATGTTGATCGGCATTACAAAATTGATGCGCAATTTTTCCCGTGCTTGTTTGGTACATAAAGTTGGTCTTAAAATATATTTATAATATGGAAGGTATTTAATCACGCCAAGACTATTTTATGCACATTTTAACTACAAGAGTGTGGAATAAACTTTATTATATCTTGTACATACGTGGCCTACTATTAGTATTAATCTAATAGGTGGTCGAGATTTACAAATCCGAGGCCTGTATTGACTTCTAGAGGGGCCGAAAATGTATCAGGGTAGAGATCGGTCTGAAGTAAACACACCCTGTGTGACATGATTGTTATTATTATACACGCTATTCTTACAAATTTGCTCTTAAAAAAAATGTTCCTATACAATCTGCTGAGTTAGGGGGTGGGCTTCTAATACAGAGTTTTGCCGTTTTGAAACTGCTAAGAAATCATTGGAGCTCATATGTCAAAGTTAGGGGGTGGTCTTATATTAGAGCATAGGCTACAATTAAGCGAAATACGGTAGTTCATGATTAATCGTATGATCGCGATTATTTGTATTAAATGATAGCGATTATGAAAATTGAATAATCGTGCAACCCTAGACTCACCACTTGCTCAATCACCATAGTAGTCATTTATTCAGTATCAGCCACTTGTATATATAGCTCAGCATTATACACAGCTACACTTACTAATCACCTACACATCCGTGATTACCCCATTGTTCACATATTCTCTGTATTTCTCACTTTACTCACTTTCCTGCCTGCTTGCCTACACATCCTGGAATGCACATGTACAATGACTACCATTAGCGCTATGTAAATAGTTTTATGCCAACATTGAATAACGGTAAAGATGATAAAATAGAAAATAATTGACATTCACTGGGCAAAAGTGATAAGGAACTCCAAAAGGCGAATGATATCTTGTAGATTAACCCTTTAACATTCAATCCAAACAAAAATATCCAACTTAAGAAATGTTGATTTGTAGACCAAGAGAATGCTATTTTAGAAATTGTATCACAGGAATGACTGGCTCGATAACCGAGCTAGTCATCCCAGTGATAGATTTTCTAGAGCAATCTTCTCTTAGTTTGCCAATTGACATTTTCTATGAGAAAGTTGAAATTTTCTTGAGAAAAGTTACGTGTTAATGGGTGAATATTGTTGCTTCTCAGTCATTACCATCAGCCTTCTTGATGATACAATTCCCGAGAATGACGAGAGCATCGCGATTCAGTTAACGGATCCTACAGGGGGTGCTGATCTCTCCGAAAATAACATTGCCATGGTGGTGATTTCGGCCAATGACGAGGTTGCCGGAAGATTTGCTGTGGAGCCATTGTCAAATATAGTCGAAGAAGGTAAAAAAATGGTGAAAATAGAGGGATCCATTTCTAGGAAAACTCCGTCCATTTTGTATCCACATTTGTATCTAATATAACACTGAACCATACGTTTCCATAATCTCAATTTCAAGGAAACTATCCAGGTAAGTGGTTGAATATTTTGAAAGTAATTTGACTGGGAGCTATTGCTCCCAGTCAAATTACTTTCAAAATATTCAATGAATGTTTGTTAAATTGTAAATTCATAAAAGACAAGTCAGATGGCTACTTTAAGAGATTTGCCCCATTGATATCAGACCTACATGTAGGTCACTTGATTGAGGCGTCAGCTAACATGTAGTGTCTTTTGATTATAGCGTAAGACACTTGAGTGACAGACAGGCTCTCTCCATTTACAGGAAGCATTGCACTAGAGAATCTAATATAATTTCCAAATTGCCTAAGTTAGAAAGATTTCACTTTATGTTGTTAATGCTATCTAGACAAATTGTTCTCAGAAAAATCAGGATGAGTGATTTGATTGGTTGATATTTTACTATTATGCGTTTGTATCTGTTGCAGGTTCTGTCTTATCTGTAAATGTGACGCGGACGCAGCCAGGTCTGGGTACTGTTCATGTTCAGTGGAAGATTACTGGAATGAGCCAAACTAACCCTACTCATGGATTTAAAGCCATTAATGGAACTGTTCTATTCTTACCAGTAAGTAGATGAACAGGACACTACTGCCGCTGCCAGTGCCGCTACGACTGCAACTGCTGTTGCTGCTGCTGCTACTACTACTACTGCTGCTGCTACTACTACTACTACTACTACTACTATTACTACTACTACTGCTACTACTACTACTACTACTACTACTACTACTTACTATTGTTATGCTGCTACTGCTCATGTATCTTTCTATTGCTGCTCATCTTTATACTAATTCTGATGATTTTCCATGAATATATTTCCAGGGTGAACTGGTTGTTCCAATCATGTTAGAAGGCATCTTGGATGAAACACCAGAGCTTAATGAGGAGTATGAGTTCCTACTAACCTCTATTGTGACTGACGGTATAATTAATTATACAATCTAATGAAATCATTGCTTCTAAGTACTAGATCATGTATTCATGAAAGCATACATGCATACATGTAGCATCACAGAGAAAGACATGTATGCATGTACTCATGCACACACATAAGCACTCACACAGACACTCATGAACACAGACATGCATGCACAATTGTACACACTGCCCAGAACTATGAAGAGCGATAACTCCAATAAAGAAAGATAATGCATGTGAAGGAAGATGACTCCTATGAAGGGAGATAACTCTTCTAATGGGGGAAATACCTCTTATGAAGTGAGATAACGCCTATGGAGAGAAATAACGCCTATAAAGGGAGACAACTCCTATCAATAGAGATAAATCTTATCATAACGCCTATGAAGAAAGATAATTTATAAAGAGAGATAACTCCTTTAATTAAAGGGAGATAACTTCTATGAATGGCGATAACTCCTATGAACTGAAATAATATCTATGAATGGAGATAAGTCATATGATGGAAGATAGCTCCTACAAAGGGAGATAACTCCTATGAATGGAAATAACTCCCCTTGTAGTTTATTAACGGATTGTTATGCTACGGGAATTTATTTCTTGTATCATTTCATTCATTTGACTGACTTGTGAGAAAGATTTTCAAAAATATGTTTACTTTGACTAATTATTCTCTCCCTTTGTGCAAGTGACCAGTAATGCGCTAACTCTTTTTTACTTTTTTAATCTGTTGCTGAAATACGTTGTTGACTTAAGACAGCAGTGTGCTAATTACCGCTTAATGAAAGACCTGATCTGTCACTCAAGTATCTGTTGTCATAATCAAATATGTCGGCTGATGTCACAAACAAAATGACGTACATAGCTTCATCACAAAAAAGTGAACAGTCCATTACTAGCGTGTATTAATTGTATGTCTTTGATGAATTTATGATTTTAAAAACATTCTGTAAATTATTTTGAAACTAATTTAACTGGAAACTGTTGTTCCCTATAGCAGCAACAGCCCCCAGTCAAATTAATTTCAAAATATTCAACAGCTTACATGTATAGTTCCCTTGAAATTTAAGTTCTGGGAATTCAGGTTTCAAAGTTTCAAATTGAATTACATGTGTAAAAAGTGGGTGGAGCTTAGCTAGAAATGGGTATGCTATAGCTAGAAATGGATCAATCGATTGACCATTCACAAGTACACCAATTAGTTCTAGCCTATCATCAAAGACATGTAGACTAGTCCTCAGTTTTGTTCTTGTTCTTTACAGGTATACGCCCTACTGGACACGCCATAATTGACCCTGTGTTTAGTAGCAGTTTAATAACAGTGCTAGCCAGTAATAACCCACATGGCATCTTCAACTTCGCAAGCACATCTCTCCACAATCAAATTGCGGAAGGGGAGAGCACGCTTCTGGTTTTGATCGATAGAAAATTCGGCTCCATAGGTATTTATTGAAAAGCGAAGAAGCATTAATCCTTTAATCATCAAATTTATTCAAGTAAATTTTGATTTCTTTCCTTAAAAATGCACATTTTTACAGACAAAGAGAAGATTATTTTTGACAATTTATCACTAAAATGACTGGCTGGGTTATTGAGCAACAGACCACCCATCTTAAAGCCATAGCTATTAAAGTGTTAATGAACATCTTCCAGTGACTCTGCCCATCTTTTCTAGTCATCAAACATTTTTCGGTCACTGGGATAAGAATACAAAGCGTCAGGTAACTGACACATCTTATGAATATTCGGACTTGTGTTACATAGGGAAATTGTTTCAAAATTTTTTCACATACAAAATCAGCTGTTTTCATTTGCATACTGTATGAACTAATAAAGCAGACAACAAAATAATACCCAGCGGGCACATGACGTTGTTTCAACGTTGAATCCACATTGAAATCACGTCATGAAGTGATTTCAACATGGATTCAATGTTGAAACAACGTCATGTGCCTGCTGGGTAGCATAGTTTGTGGGTTTTGCAATCATTGTTTTCTCTTTTTAACTCTTCAGCTGTTATGTAAATAAAAATGTCGCGATGGCGAGATAGATCTATTTCTAGCTTTGCTCACCAATTTCAAGCTAAGTTCAACCCATTTGAAACTTTGAAACCTGAATCTAAATTTCAAGAGAACTATACAGGTAAGCTGTTGACTATTTTGAAACTAATTTGACTGGGGGCTGTTGCTTCCATAGCCAGTAACAGCTCCCAGTCAAACTAATTTTGAAATATTCAACAGAATGTTTATTAATTTGTAATCTTATCAATGCCATACAATTCATAAAGTGCCAGACTGTCTTCATGACAGACCTATACATCATTATGATTGTGACGTCAGCTAACTAGTGACTCAACTGACCTTTCCAATTTATCCATCCATCATATGACATCATAATCAAGTACTAGACGTGTAGGATGACATCATAATCAATGAGGTCTTGAATGACATAGATAAGTTTGTCAAGAACACATAATTGGTGACGGACTAAGCATTGTTGTACGAATTGTATATATTTAATAAACATGCTGCTGAATATTTTGAAGGCATAGGCAGCAACAGTACCCAGTCAAATTAATTTCAAAATATTCAATATCTTGCCTGTATATTTTTCTGGAAATTGATATTCATGGCATTTGTGGCTCAGTCAATCCCAAAATTAGTATGGCATGTGTGGATCTTAGCTAGAGATGGGTGGAGCATTGTTAAAACTAGAAAGGTCCATTGATTATGAGGTCCATTGATTATGATTTCAGATACTTGAGTGACAAACCAAATCCCTCCATTCTGTTTTTCTGTCTATCCACAGGTAAAGTGCGTGTGTTCTTCACAATCATAGCTGACCAGGACATTATCTCTGATTATGATGTCGAGGCCGCAGCCGAGAATGATGACTTCATCATATCATCCAATTTTGTCGAGTTTCCAGATGGAAGTAGTTCAGAGCCAATCAGAATCCATATCCGAGAAGATGATATTCCGGAGATTGATGAGATGTTTATACTGAATCTGACACATGTCGTTCTGCTAGATGATCCGTCTCCTGTAATTCCTCCGAAAATAGGTAAGTCTAGTTTGAAAACCTCCCCTTCATTTATTATTGGATTCTTTAACATTCACTGAGAGTGTTTGATGTTTATATATAAACTGTCTGACTGCTGAGTTCTTACAGACGACATATTCCAGGAGTTATATCTCTGGACCCGCTAAATGTTTTTAAAACAATTTGACTGAATGTTGTTGGTGGCTAAGCCACCAACAACTTTCAGTCCATCTGTTTTCAAAATATTCAGCAAGTCAAGAAGTTTGCTCTTTGAAATTATTGTCTACTGGCTTGCAGCCATGAGATAGTTATAGGAGTTGTCTCCCCTGACATATCTAACTTTTAGTGGTTTGGTAATGGTTTATTCTGGGTATCTTGCAGGAGCCAAGAATACAGAATCAAGGGTGACAATAGCAGCAAATGATGGCACGAAAGGTGTGCTAGTTTTCCAGGATAATCATTCAAGGTAAGCATCTGCCTATCTTATTTAGAAGACAGCTAGATGGAAAGTTACCATGCCAGAACAATGGACCTTTCAAGTTTATCCATCCATCATATGACATCATAATCATCTATGTGATTTGTATGATGATTTCATACCCAATTAAGGCATGAATGACTCAATTTAGTCCTTATTAAACGCTATAGTCTGACGCGTGCGAATTGTATGTCTACTATTTACTAAACATTCTGTTGTTTATTTTGAAACAAGTTTTTACTGGGTGCTGTTGCTGCCATAGGCAGCTACAGCACCCAGTCACATTAGTTTCAAAATATTCAACAGTGAACCGGTGTAGTTTTCTGAAAATTGATAGTCAAGGAGTTCATGGATCGATTGATCCCAACACAAGTGAGGTGTGGTTGAAGCTTAGCTAGAGTTGGGCGGGTCATAACTAAAACTGGAAAGGTCCATTGTTAGTTTGTCTAACTTATCTCACTTATGAATAATGGATATTCTGTGTTTTATGTACAAACTATTTGTATTCCCTAGTTAACACAATATTATGATAAGGTAAGTACAGATTAGAGATAACATTATGTTAAATGTGCTTAAAATGGAACAAGAACAGTTTTCAATTTTTTCATCTTGATTAACATAACCAACTGTGACTGGATGAGAAATTCTGATACAGGACGATATTCAAAATGTATATTACATTCAATGTCCAGCTCTTGTTCTGATTCATTTCTGGCTTTTTTGTGAGAGGCTGTCAAGATTTGCCAGGTCTTCCTTATTTATTTTTAACACGTCTGTTTTTTTTGTTAAGTTCATTCAAACATTTTTCCTCGTGCCTTCACATTTCTAATGCGTTTAAATCCTGAAATTTCGGTTGCATTTCTGCTTTAGGTATATAATTGTCCTGGGACAGGTTATATTATTTCTCACCTTTACTCGAGCTTATCTCTTAAAGAAACACTCATATAAGAGAAGCAACTTTCAAATGAATAATCTTGCTTTAGTGTAAATTGGTTATACTCTGTATCCAAGAGTTGTTTCCCTTGGAGAAATGAACTAATAGTTAATCTTACGTGACTCGACAGTATGCACAAATTTAGCACAAAACAAAAGTCAGTTTGATAAAGATATTTAGCAACGAGATTAAATTAGAATTAAATGTGTTTTAGCCCATTAATATTCAAACCAGCCAAAACTGACTTCTGCACTGGTCTTGACGAATGTTCATTAGCAGGCTAAGAGAAAGCTATTTTGGAAAATTTACCACGAGAATGCCTGACTTGATAACCGAGCCAGTCTTTCAAGTGATACATTTTCAAAGATAGTCATCTCTTGGAATGCAAATGGGCATTCAATAAGCAGATATTTAGATTTTCCTGACCAATTTTGACTTTTAAATGAGCATCTACCTGGTAACCAAAAGGCAGTCATTCCAGAACCACCTAAGTGACTGATAATATATGTCTGTTGGTGTATAAAATTTAAATTTTCTGTTTGCACCATATAGGATGGGTGTAGAGGAGCAGAATACAACAATATATTTGAACTTGATTCGGACACACGGTGCATTTGGTGAGGTGTCCGTGTTCTGTTATTCACAAAGCGTGACTGAAGGTGCTGCTCTAGACATCGATTACAAGTTTCCACCTCAGGTTAGTTTTACTACTTCTACTTCTGCTGCCATTGTTACTACTGTTGTTGCTGCTTCTGCTACTACTACTACTACTACTACTACTACTACTACTACTGCCCCCCCCCCCTTCTCCTCCCTCCTCATCCTCCTTCTCCTCCTCCTCCTCTTCCCCTTCTCCTCCCTCCTTGTCCTCCTCCTCCTCTTCCCCCTCTTCCCCCTCTCCTCCTCGAGTTACTGCGCATATCACATGGACATGCGCAAGCGCGCTCATGCCTGCATGCGCACGCACTCGCACGCACGCACGCACGCACGCACGCACGCACGCACGCACGCACGCACGCACGCACGCACGCACACAAGCAGTGACCATGAAATGATCATATGTATGACACACACTTGAACACACGCACACACGCATTACAAAGTCTTCGTGCGACACTGACAAGACTAAATATTAAAATACATCAAAGATCTGACATACAAATTGAATAGTGCCTGGTTCCAGCACTGGTATTTTATTTAACACTGTAACCATGTTGATCTGCTTGTCAAATAAAGTTGTGCTTAATTGAATGCAACATTCGTATTCTCTTTTATAGTTGCAAATAGTTAATGTAATATCTTTTTTCTTTACAGACAGTAACATTTCAGCCTGGACAAGCAACAAAATTAGTAGAGCTTGAGATTCTGGATGATGCTAGTCCAGAACCAGATGAAATGTTTGAGATAATTTTGGCTAATCCAGAAGGAGGACTCGTACTGGGCACACCTAGTAAAGGTCAGCATTAAACCTTTAGTGGTCAAGATTTTTCACAAATATTGAAATTTTTTCTCAATTTATGTCCATTTGCAGGCCAAGATAAGATAATTTTTGAAAATTTATCACTGGAATCACTGGCTCGATTATCAAGCAAGTCATTCCAGCGGTAAATTTTCCAAAATTGTCATCACCTGCAAATGGACATTTCTCAAGACTACTGCAGAGGCCGGTTTTGTCCGGCTTGAACATTAAGTGGTTAAGCTGACAAATATGAGCTATATCCATCAACCGTTCAACTCACTCACAAGAAACATCAAATTCTTTGACATAACAAATATTTTGTTTAATATTTTGAGAATAATTTGACTGGGTGGCAGCAAGAAATTACAGATCAAATTAATTTTAAAATATTAAACAGGATATTCCTCGTATCATAAAGAATGTTATTGCTGTCCATTCAAATTATTTTCAATGGCTTGCCTATCTGTTTCCCTTAGAACATTTTTAATTTACTTTTTCAGCTCAGATCACAATCCTCGCGAGTGACAACGCAAATGGCTTTGTGACATTTGAGCTCGACGATGACATTACGTTGATGGAGCCTAAGGGAGATAATCTATCAGATAGCATCGCTCAATTCAGCTTGTCTCGAGGGCCAGGATTCTATGGTGTGGTCCATGTTCCCTTTACAGTGACAGCCAATGATGGCCTTCCTGTTTCTGACCTTACTCCCGCCTCTGGTTATGTCACATTCAAAGATATGCAGGTTCGTAAAGTACACTTGCTTTCACTCTTTATCTTACCTAAGTTTGTGCCTTGATAAAATATTTAATATTTTTGGTGTAACAGTATAAATCTTGTAGAATATTTCACGCTAACATTTTCGATGGGGAACATAAGAACTATTCCCTGTTCATACATTCAGAAGTCTGTGCATTTACATGTGGCATTAGAATTTGGTTGATTCATTGTATTTGGGGTGCCTTAGGAAGCACGTTTATATTTTCGGTTCGCCAAACATTTTGTTCGGTCACTGTGTAGGTTTGCCCATAGATACAGTCCTATGCAATGTTGTGTCATCTCTATGTACCAATGTTGAATGGAATCAATTTCAGCTATTCTAGAGCTTTGCTTTTGAGACCAGAGTCTTGATCACTTTGGTTTCTGGGGAGATAGACATGGCTAATGGAAATGCCATCCTAATAACTAAATATCCATGTATCTGGGGTGCATTCAGGAGCATGAATATTTTCAGTTCACCAAACATTTTGTTCAGTCACGTTGTAGGTTTGCCCATAGATATGACATGACATTGCCTAGGACTGTATACCAACATAATTACTCCATATGTTTAAAGACAATCTGATATCTGGAGCATAATGTTAGAAAGTGTGCAGTAATTTACATCCAATTTTGTATGTGTATGCTGTGTCAGAAGAGCACCTTTGTACTTGCGTTTCTGTAAGCTCGACCCATCGTCCAAAAAGTTATCTCCCCTGAAGATATCCGTATTAGTCTCTTGTGTAACATCAATTTAACTGGAAATGATTTTTGCCTTACAGTAGTGACTTTCAGTCTATTTCTTTTCCAAACAGCATAATCTTACCTGTAACCTTTAGTAAGCATGATTTACATGTACATAGTATGAACTGCAGGCCAAGAGATTTTTTTTTAAATTGGCCACTGGAATGTCTGGCTCGATAACCGGGCCAGTCATTCCAGTGATAAATTCTCAAAAATAGTCTATGTTAAAAGAAAAACTAAATACTGCTGTAATTGAAATTTATTACTAGTTTGAAATAATATGATAGTTATACAATATATAGTAATATTTATAATACTATTCTTTGTCATAAAATAATTGTTTTACATAATAAAATAAACAAATTTCTTAGTAACATGTATCTTGTTGACCAACAGACATCTGCCATATTGAAGCTCCATGCTTTATCTGACAATCTGCCTGAAGTAGAGGAGGTGTTTACTGTGACTCTGGACACACCTGATGGAGGAGCACAACTCGGCCACATCATACAAAGAACACTGGTTATACGTGAAAGTGATGCTCCATATGGACTTATGCAAATATATGTGGCCGGTACCAGGTACTACTGCTACTACTGCTGCTGCTGGTTCTGTTGCTGGTTCTGTTGCTACTACTACTACTACTACTACTACTACTACTACTACTACTACTACTACTACTACTACTACTACCACCACTACCACTACTACTACTACTACTACTACTACTACTACTACTACTACTACTACTACTACCACTACTACTACCACTACCACTACCACCACTACCACTACCACTACCACTACCACTACCACTACTACTACTACAACAGCAAACACTACCATTATAAATTCTGAATGGAACTACATACAACTAGTACATGTTTCTGCCAAACTCTGTGATGCATTGTCGTCATCGTCATCGCCTCCGCCATTGTCGTCATCATCACTATTATTATTTTTATTATTATTATTGTTATTATTATTATTATTATTATTATTATTATTATTATTATTATTATTAATAATAATATAGGAATACAGCTATTGATGTTGAGGAGACAGTTGGTTTGGTACACTTTGACATTGTTCGCTCGCAAGGGCTTCTGGGAAGCATTACCATTGATGTGTCGGCACGGTCTGAAAGTGCAATGGCTGTAGGAAACTCATCATCCTTATCACTGGCACCCAGTGTAAATGTGTCTGGGGGAAACATACAATCCTGGCGTGGCTTTGCAGTAGCCGGCACACCATATATAATCAAGCTGACCGCTGGCAGGACAGGAGAGATGCTGTCCAGTATCGGGAGTAATGGAGCTGCTACATTGGAACCGGATCACAGGACTCACTCTGTACTCTATGCCTGGAAAGAGGGACTGGTACCAATTCAGGTGGAGTTTACACTTTTTTGGTCATCTGCTTTTACGATTATGACTGACTTGTTAATCTGTTAATGGACAATTTCGACAAAAAATTGCTTCTGCAGTGGTCTTAAAGAATGTCCATTTGCAGGTCAAGAGATGATTATTTCTTAAGATTTACTACTGGAAGGCTTAGCTTGATAACAAAGCCAGTGATTCCAGTGATAACCTTTCAAAAATATTTTTCTCTTAGCCTGCAGATGGTCATTCAATTGTCAAAGATTTTACTCTTTTTTTTACCAATCTTGATCATTATATTGTTAGAGCGAGGAATTTCAGTAGAATGCCTTCAGAAGTAGATTTTTCTGTATAGCTATATTTTGTGACTAAGAAGTAAAACTTGTCTTCCTTGTAACATTTAACAAGCAAATTATTAAGCATGATATATTTAATTTAGTGAGAATAAAATGATCATATGCTTCACACCTACATGCATGCTTCATAATCATGTAAGACGCCTGCACACATGCATGCACACGCATGCAAACACTACCACATGCGCACACTGAGAAGCAGGCACACACTCTTGTTTTCAAAATAATGACATTAAATTGCATATTCAATGTATATTAAATATGTAACATAGCTTAATAACTTTTTGCTACTTTGTCATTGTGCGCTTTAGACTGTTGAAACTGATGGCGCAACATCTGCAGCATCCTTCAGCCTTGAAGGAGTTACTTATCTTTTAGTTGCCAATGGCGGCATAACATCTCGTCGTGGGGCGAAGTCACGCCTGTACAGAGTGGACAACAAGGGTAGATTGACTGTGGTAAGATTTATTAAATTCTCAGCCATGAAGAAAATAATGGCACACAGTTGTGGCTATTTAGTGATTTAAAGGGATGTTAATCTCATCTCAAATATTGTATTGTGCTTATAGATTCTTGTATAATATAGATTCCATACTCTTTTTTTCTGCCACAATCTTTTCTGTATCATAATTATTTGCATTTTAACTGTCTGACTGCTGCAAGCCACCGGACTATAATTGTAATGAGCAATAACTCTGGACTTGCTGAATATTTTGGAAACAATTTGACTGAAAGTTATTGGTAGCTTAGCCACAAACATCTTTCAGTCAAATTGTTTTTAAAAGATTCAGCATATCCAGAGTTAAACTACACGGGGAATGTAGTCTGCAGAAATTCAGGAATTCTGGATAATAATAAACTGTGGTCGCTGCCATATTGTCTCCTCAAGTGATATTATAGAATAATTGTCATGTTGAATATCTTGAAACTAATTTGAATGGAAGCTGCTGGGCAGCAACAGCATTCAGTCAAATTAGTTTCCAAATATTCAATAGCTTACTTGTATGGTTGCTTTTACACCTCACCGACAAACTATAAAGTGTGCCTATATGCTTGAACACACAGCCTAGTTTTTTTCTGATTGGTTGAAAAGTAAATCGTGGTAGCTTTTATAGACTGGAAAATGTGTCAAAATTTAGTTATTAATGCGTGAATAGCTTTCTTTGACTGCATAATAAAAAGCTAAAAATGTCATGCATAGTTTATACGCAGAATATTTTATCGCCTGAGTGGATGGTACAGGGGAGGTAAGTATTTTAAGTCAACAACCTTAATACTACACATATTTCACAATGAAATAAATATAACTGGAAACTGTAACTTCCTAAGACATTAATGTATAATTTTCTTGTTAGGTTTGTTTTGAGCCATTGGGTGAGGTCAAGTCTGGGTGTTGGTGTTAGTGTTAGTGCAACACTAACACTGAGACTTGACCTCAACATTTGTGTTAGTGTTAACACGTGTTAGCGCCTGTTGTTAACACCAAATATTGTGTTAGTTTTAGTGTTAATATCAACCCCTGCTTTTGCCTTCATTTTCACATATGTCATTAGCGAATAAAAGTGGAACAGATATTCAAATCAGCATAAATTGGCTGAATTTACTTGATATGAATGAGTTATTATCTTACCTTTTCACTGGCAGATGAAAATTTAGTCATTTATATCTATATCTAGCTTGGTGTTAACACTGACCTCTAGAGGTTAACACCGTGTTGAGGTCAAGTCTTGGTGTTAGTGTTAGTGCTTGCTGCTAATAAACAACGAGTCAAAGCATAATTTCCTTTGTATGCAACATCAAAATGGGTCCAAATTTTTAAACATAAAAAAAAAAGATAGCTTTATACCGTATAAAGCGATATGCCAACTTCCGTACATTATTGTGGGACACCAGCTTATTTTTTGGTCTATATTCATAGAATCGCGATGACATTATCACAATCCAATTTCCCCTAATACTCTGGGAGCGCCACCATTCTTGGAGGGTCTAATTTAACATTACAGCCAATGGGCCGTAAAATGTTAATTACATTTTCTTTACTATCTTGCAAAATTCACTCATGATGTGATGTTTTCTAATACCTGGCGGGGTTATTACAGACAGTCAGATATATGATTTTATGGTTAGAGTGTCATGGAAAATGTAAACGATGCGTTGCTATGGGCAGTCCTCTTTAGCATGTAGTAAGTTTGCCCCAACTTTAATGGCGGCCGATCTCAAGATGCCCGGATGTGCGAAACTATGAATAGAAAATAGTTATTTACCTCAAATAGGAAGAGAGAAGACATATTTATCTAGAGTGTTCTCCGCTCCTTTTAACCATGTAATGTACCGGATAATAAATATTAGACAGAGACAATTTAAGCTAAAAACAAAATGACTATCAATTTTTAGTTGATTACCTCCCTTGCAAGATAGTCACAAATATGAGATGGTATAGCCTGATTCACATATCTCAGATATCTATGGTAAATTCTGAAGACTGTTTGCTGGTAACATTTAATTTAGGTTAATTACAAGTCTGAAAACATAGCTATAATGAAAAACATAAATTCCTGAAGACTAGTTCACCTATTTACCCACTTTACCACCGTATTCCAAGCCTTTATCATTTTTGGCATAAGGGGAGATCGGGACACTGACAAAGCGGGATTCGTGTTAGATTTAACACTCGATCATAGGCATAGCAACAGGTAAGGTAGGGGCGAGGGCACCCACCCGACCCCCAGGTTTTTCCTCTACCATAGTGTATCTATATAGCTCCCCTAGTTTTTGGCCCCACCCATAGATTAGCCACCCTACCACCCCTGGACAGAGTACGTTCCTACACCTCGACACTACCTGTGTTAGTGTTAACACGGCCAGTGTTAATGTTAACACTCCTGGTGTTAACACCTGGTTTGGTGTTAGTGATCAGTGTTAGCACTAACACCAACACTAACACTAACACCCAGGCTTGACCTCACCCAATGTTGCCCTTGCCTAATCTGGAAATGTGAGTATTGTATTTGAGTCTATCTGTCTGTCTGGATGTCTGCTACTTGACTGATTGCCTACATGCCCGGCCACACACCTGCCTGCCTGAACTGTCCGTCTGTCTGTCCATCTGCCCGCCCGCCCGGCCGTCTGTCTGAGTTAACTATTAACGCAAGAATGGGTATTCAAGTAAACTAGGCATGCCTAAGATTGGTATTGTTCTCAGTGGAAAAATCTGATAGACAAAATCTAGGGAAAACATAACCATACTTGACGATGGTGTACAATCTGTGATTGTTTTTGCTTGCATTATTATCAGATTCAGGACCTGAACACGGTCGGAGCTTCTGATCTTGAAGTGTTTACCCATGGCACAAACACATTTGCAATTTTTGCCAATTCTGTGAACAGTGCTGGGCAGACAACTCTTGACTCTCCAGTGTTTCTGTGGGACAGCGATCATCAGTTGTTTGTTACAACACCGTGGCAGATGTTACCGTTAAAGGGACCTCGGGGATTGGCCACGTTTAGGATAGCAGGGAAGTTGTACCTCGCCATCGCTAATTATTACAATTCTGCAGACAACCAATATGAAGTAGAGTAAGTGATATGTTTATCTTGCACTTTAAATATCTTAATTCTTCATAGCCTCTTTAATGGTCAAGTTTTGTCTAGGAAATTAAGATCATTGCTAACTGAATGTCCAGGTGCAGGCCAAGAGAAGACTATTTTTGAAATTTTAATACGCGAATGACTGGCTCGGTTATCAAGCCAGTTATTCCAGTGGTAAATTTTCAAAAATAGTCTTCTTGGCCTGCAAATGGACGTTCCTGAAGACAACTACAGAAACAGATTTTGGCTGGCTTTACCTTGAATGATTTTTGTAGGTCATCCACAAAGTGGACGATGGCTTGACTTAGCAATATGATTGACATCTGAATGTCACATCTGAGTTGTTAGAATGTTTATTATTTTCAACACGCGCCATTGGCTCGACATGTGCAAGCTCTTATTAGGCCTAACAGTGTTTAGATGTTTCAGTACAATAATGTCATGATTTTTATTGCTTCAAACAATTTATTCTAATTTGACATAAATTAAATTTCATATCCCTGAAATATGAAACCGTCTTGCTTATTTTTCAGAAACTAAATGTTTTTTAATTAGAATAAGTTTCATGTTCTATATTGATTAAAAAATGTATTGAACCTTATGTTTCTCGACATTAGCACATTAACTCTTTAATGGCCACTGAAATGACTGGATTGATATCTGCGCCAGTCATTCCACCATAAAGTGTTTTTTAAAGTCTTCTCTTCGCCTCTAAAAGAACATACACTGAAGACATCTTTTAAACTTCCTCTAATAGTCATCATTAACTATCTGTCTGCTAGGTTTTTGCAGACTACATTTTCCATGGAGTTTAACTCTGGAAATGCTGAATATTTTGAAAAAGATTGGACTCAAAGTTGTTGGTGGCTAAGCCACCAACAACTTTCAGTCAAATTGTTTTCAAAATATTCACTCAAAGGTGTTGGTGGCTAAGCCACCAACAACTTTCAGTCAAGTTGCTTTCAAAATATTCAACAGGTCCAGAGTTATTACCCATTTAGATTATTGTCTGGTATCTTGAAGCAGCCAGATAGTTAAAGGGTTAAATTTCAACAAATCTATCCTATCTGTATTTAGTAAGATTTTAATAAAAATTACAAATTTTATAAAATTACAAAATATTCTGCACCTTTTCCTATTTTTCTTATTGCTTCTAGGTCAGTACTCTTCCATCTGGAGACCAATAACAAGTTCACCCTGTTACAGACCTTCCCTACCCATGGTGCCATTGATGTCGGCCATGTTGCTTATGGAGGCGACCATATGCTTATCTTTGGGAACAGTCGTCGAAATGTAATCGATGATGTTCCTATGACATCATCAGTTTACCTGTGGAATGTTGGGAAGGGTAGATTTATGAGGCAGCAGGAGATACTGACAGATGGCATTCGTGTGATTGAAGCTTTTACGGGACCAGATAACAGAGGTATGTACTTATATTGATTGTAATGATGATCTTTGATTTGTATATAATGGAGGTATCCCTTTCTAGATATGCCTCGCCCACTTTTTACGTGTGTTAGGATCAATTTATAGACTTTAAATCCCTGAATTACCTGAATCCCAATTACAAGATAACTATACAGGTAAGCTGTTGAATATTTTGAAACTTACATGACTGGGTGGTGCTGCTACCTATGGTTAAAGCCGGTGCCCACTTAAATTAATTTCAAAATATTCAATAACATGTTTAATAGTAAATCCATCAAATACATACAATTTGTACATTGGACGGACTATTCAATGTTTGTGATGGAGCTAGATACGTCATTCATTATGCATTTTGTTTGAGATGTCAGCCTACATGTGATGTAATGGAGGGATCCAGTTTTAGCTCAGCTCCCCACACACTTCACCCATGTTGAAATCGAACATGATCAAAGCATGGGCGGCGCTTAGATAAAGATGGGCAGGGCATAGCTAAAACTAGATTCCTCCATTATCACATAAAACTTATTTCTAAGTCAAATGTGTGAATGTTGTGCAATCTGTGTTTATTAACAGCTTATGTCGCTTTTGCTAATGAATATGCTAACTCAACCATCGCCATGTGGGACGAACACCAGAAGGAGTTTACAAATGTCTGGAGCGGATCACAGGCACTAAACTTTCAACTAATCAGCAAACAACTCCCTAATGAAGCAATTCTTATGGCGCTTACTAACACTAACCCGGCTGCTAAATCAGGAACTTTGATTTATCAAGCAACGATGGTACGAGACAGTGACTTTGAAGCCAGGTATGTAGTTAGTATGCATGATTTATCTCCCTTTGTAGTGGGAACACGGTTATCAAGAACCGACATACCCTCTAGCTAATTAACCAAATGCTAATATAATTTTAATCTGCCTAATAGAATACACGATGGCCTAAAATTTGGCCAATGTTAACTACCTAATGGACAAGCCAGCCATAAATGGCTTCTTTAACATCGTCTTGAGAAATGCTATTTGCAAACCAAAGGAAGATATTTTTATATTTGGAATGGCTGGTTCGATCATTCCAGTGGTAAAATTTAAAAAAATAAAATAAAATAATTTTGTCTTGGCTTACAATTTTGACTTTCTTAACCAATGTTAATCATTAAAATGGTTAGGCACAACTACCATTAACTCTAATAAACTTTGTCATTCTGTATTCTATTAGGTTTTATTTCCTATGTGCTTACAAGCTAACTACTGCATTGTGATTTAGCAGCTTATTAACCCATCAGCATAATGATTCATTAAAATCTTTTACAATGTAGGAAATTTTTGTTTGACTAGTTTGAAATTTTATTTTTTAAAATAGGCCCTTTCAATGTTTTCCAATACAATTATTTTCCAAATATTCAACACCATATCTCTACGATTTCTTGTAATTGATAAAGTGGAAATTTTAGCAAGAAAGGGGTAATTCTGTTTTACCTTTGTCTTCCTTATCTACTAATACAGTGAAACTTTGTCGGGAGACCATCTGCCTCTATGGGAACAAAAGATGGTGGTTCTATCAGTGTAAGACCATCTGTCATAAGGAACTATAATCTTGTGTCCCCCCTTAAAACATATCCTAAGTAGCTGTCCTGTATTAAGAGGCCACCTGTGTTTAGTGACCACTTCTTACTTGGCCCTTTAATGCTCAAATTTGTTCAAGAAAATCTCAATTTTCTCATGGAAAATGTCCATTTTTTTTTAAATTTCAGTGAAATCCATTTTTTTTTAAATTTCAGTGAAATCACTGGCTCTGTTATCAAGCAAGTCATTCCAGTTTAAGATTTTCAAAAAGTTCTTGTACATTTATCGAAATGCTGCCAAGGCATTTTTGTCAGGCTTGAGTGTTAAAGGATTCAAATGATTTACTCTGTTCATAACTTATCCATGATAATAATTCCATCTATTTCAGAGCTGTTACGCTAGCATTTCAAGAAGGCAAAAATCGTGCACATTTCTCTGTCATGGTTAAAAATGATCGCATTCCTGAAGACACAGAGAGATTCTATGTTGCTCTGAGTAATCCTACAGGTGGCGCTGAGATCGGGCCAAACCAGCGTGTGAACGTGAATATCCTGTCCAATGATGACGCCCATGGGATTATTGAGTTCGCTGATGTCAGTGAGATAGTTATTAATAAGTTTCAGTTGCTGTGAATATTAATAAGACTAGCCACATAATTTAATGTAATTTGCTTAGTTGTATAAATAATCTATTTATCAGTGATTAAAGCAGCAGTAGTAGTAGCAGCAGCAGCAGCAGCAGCAGCAGCAGCAGTAGTGGCAATGTCAGTATCAGCAGTTGTAATAGTTGTGATGGTGGCAGGAGCAGTAATAGTAGTAGTGACAATTGTAGTATTAGTGGTAACAGTAGTGGCAGTAGTAGTGGTGGCGGTGGTAGCAGCAGCAGTAATAATGGCAGTAGCGGCAGCGGGGGCATTGGTGGTGGTGCTGGTGGTAGTGGGCGTTGTGGTGGTGGTGGTGGTGGTGGTGGTGGTGGTGGTGGTGGTGGTGATACTGGTCGTGCTGAAATCTATTATTAAAGATTACATGCCATTTTATTATAGGAATGAGAAGAGTGAGATTAAACAATATCATTGTACAATGAACACTTTATGGCACTATATCTCATTTGGTTTTCATTTCCATAATATCTGTGTATAGTGCAAGAGGTCTTAAGGATTTCTGTAGCCAATAACCTTACACGAGTCCCTCCCATGGTATTTCACTTTAACTATGTTCTCCTGTACAGATGGCGACACTGGCTTACAGCTTTACTTTCATTTGTGGGATTAGTAAATCTAAGAGTTGTCCATGAATTCGTATAGGGGTTAGTATTACCACAAGGCAGTAACAGCTTCCAGTTAAATTAGTTTTAAGTTATTAAAAAGAGTACTTGTATTTCTGCCTCAACAAAAGTAGATGTCATGTTAAAGAAATCTTTTATCATCATCTTTCTGTTTGATAGCAACTAAATTCAATTTGATAAAAGAAATAAAAATATACCTTTATTTACCTGCATGTTGCCATTTACTATGAATTAATGTGCTATATATATATACATCCCTCAGGACTCGTTAACGGTAACGGGGCTTGAAACTCCTGGATCTGATAGCGGTGTGCAACTGAATGTCATCCGTTACCGTGGATACTTTGGTCATGTGATCGTGAGTTGGCAGGCATCAGGAGAGCAAAGCGAACATGACCTTTCACCCCTTAGCGGCAGTGTAATATAATATCACCTTTCATCTTTGTGACACACATATCTAGACAGTTGATTTAACCCTCTTATGACCATGCCTACCGAAACTGCCCTTTAAAATGGTCTTGATGAATGTCCAATTTCAGGATAAGAGAAGACTATTTTTGAAGATTTATCACTGGAATGCCTGGCTCGATGACCGAGCCAGCCATTCCAGTTATATATTTTCAAAAATAGTCTTCTCTTGGTATGCAGATGGACATTCACTAAACTGAAATATCAATTTTCTTAACCAAGCGTGAGCACTTTAAAAGTTAATTTACATAAAACTGAGCTTGTGGAACTAAACATGAACTAAGTTAAATATGTTGTAAATTTTTATCTAATTAAAACTTATTGAAGCGTTATTCATGATTTACTCTCAGTCAAATCGTTTTCAAAATAATCATCAGAATTTTACTACTTTATGTCATATAATAAATTATCATCAACATTTCTAAAGAATATAGCTGTCAGATCTTTGAGACTGATATACAAACATTTTTAATGATGAAACCTTCAATGCTGAAACTATAGTGTGTCACTTTTATGACAACGAAGCTGGCCTGTCTTTTACTATAGTGTTTCACTTTTATGACAACCGAACATACAATGAAGCTGGCCTGTCTTTTCTAGATAGATTTGACGGTGATTGTAATAACATTCTTATTACAATTTGAATTGTTTAGACAGTGAGCACAATAAACCTTCTTATTACAGGTTGAATTTAGCACTGGTCAGACAGTGGCCACGATAAACTTTGTGGTTCACGATGATATCCTTCCTGAGCTAAGGGAGATAACTCAGATTGAACTGTTGGACATAGTCGACAAGGGAACAACTCTTTCAGCACGAGGAGCAATGATTGGTAAGAAGACAAAACACATTTTTATCTCTACTCCTGTTTTTACATTATCTTTCTCAAAGTTTATTTATATCAATTGTTGGTATCTGAAGATGAGCACTGACTTGGGGTTCTGTTTCATCAACATATGTTCATATTCTTCTAAATTAAATAATAAGAATTTGTCCAGTTTCTTGTTTCCAAGAATAAAAATGTGTCTAATTTCTAGTTCACAGGAATAAAAAATTGTCCAATTTCAGGTTTCCACTAGCAAAGGTTAGAGCACCTGCATGGATTTACTAGTGATGGCGAACTTGTAACCAACTCTCCTGTTCTATTTAGAATTCAGTCCTTTTAAAAAACGCATTTAAAATAAATAATCATGCATATATCCATTCCTGTTTGGATCTCATGATCTCTAATGACAGGCTGTCACTTAGTACTATGAACTATAGTTAATAGTTTTAGAGTCAGATGTTCATGGTTCTTTAGCCCATTCAGAGTCAAAATTTAGTCGAAAACTAAATAATGGACTTTTCCAGTTTATCCGCCAATAATATGACGTCATAAACAACTACATGACATGTAGGGTGATGTTATAATAAATTACGTCATGAATAACATAACTAGGCTCATCACGTAGGCTATAATTGATGACGGACTAAACATTGTTGTACGAATTGTATGTCTTTACTATTTAATGAACATGCTGTTGAATATTTTGAAAACTTATTTGACTGTTGCTGCCTAATGACAGGCGTAGCTAAAGTCGGTTTCCCCATTGCTTCATGTATGTCCATTTACAGGCCAAGCAGACTTTTCTTTTACCATTGACACAACTAACTCGGTTATCGAGCCAGCCATTCTAGTCATATAAAATTTCAAAATAATTTTAGCTTGACCAACAAATACCTATTCCTCAAGACCATTTCGGAACCTGTTTTTGGATGTCTGACCATTAAATGGTTAAGATAGGTCATCACAATGAGACTGCATGTTTTAACCCTTTAAGGACTAAATCTGCTCAAGAAAATCAATATATGTCCTAATTGAATATCCATTTGTAGGCCAAGAGAAGACTGTTTTTGAAAATTTATGACTGGAATGACTGTCTCGATTATCGAGCCAGTCATTCCAGTTGTAAATTTCCAAAAATAGTCATCTCTTGGCCTGAAAATGGACATTCATCAAGACCATTGTAGGTGACGGTTTTTGCTGACTTCATCATGAAAGGGTTAAACAATCATCACCTTGTATCCCCAAAGGCAGAGGTCCACATGTTTACCCTGTATTCCAGGTAAGAAGAATATTGCTACGATCGTGGTTCCTGCTAATGATTCTCCTCATGGTGTGGTGTCCTGGCGACCTGCGTCCACCTCCGTGATCGAGCCCGAGGGGACTGATATGGCAATCACGCTGGAGTTGATCAGAGAGCAAGGAACTATGGGTGCTATCCAGATCTCATTTATGTATGTATATATGTGTAATGCATTTATTGTGCTGGCTTAGCGCATAACTATTTGAAATGCATGCTAGCTACAGTTTTTGTCTCACCTGCGAAGCAGAAACCGAGACATAAGTATCACTCATTCCAGCGGCGGCATTGGCGGCATCGTCGTCCGTCATTTGTGCAGTTGTGGTTAAGGCTTTTTAATTGACTTATTTTTCATCACTGGCTCATCCAATCTCATTGAAACTTTACAGAAGTGATCTATACTATACAGGGATGTGATCTACATAATAATAGATTTAATTTTGGGGCATTTTAACTATTTTTTCACGGTTTTGGTATTGAGCTTTTTAAAAGTATTTTGCAAGTGCAGTTTTGGTTAAGGTTTTTAAATCAACTTATTTTTCAGCAATTGCTCATCCAGTCTCAATGAAACTTTACAAAGCTGATCTATACTATACAGGAAAGTGATCTGCATACCGAAAGAATTAATTTTGGGTAATTTTAACTATTTTTTTCACGGTTTTGGACTTGGACATTTTTCATGTACTTTTCCAGTGCACTTTTGGTTAAGGTTTTTAAGTCAACTTATTTCTCAACAATGGCTCATCCAATTTCACTAAAACTAGAAAAGCGATGTGTACTATACTTTGATGTAACACGTAACAATAGATTTCATTTTGGGTCATTATCGCCATGCTTTTCTTTGAAAAGCGTGGCGATTATGTGATGTAACCTGTGTGTGCGTGTGTGTGCATGCGCGTATGTGTGCGCATGCGTGCCGGCCGTCTGTGCCCTTGTCGATTGTAACGCATCTCCTTCTAGACCATTTAAGATAGAAACCGGAAACCTTGGGGATGATTATACCTGTGGGCAAGGATGTGCATGACATTTTTTTAATTTTGTTCTGACACCCCCCCCCCCCGGGCTGGGCCCATGGGGTCAAAAGGTCAAAATTGGCCAGTAATTATCGATTGTAATGCAACGCCTCCTAGACCATTTCAGATAGAAACTTGAAACCTTAGGGATGATTGCACATATGGACAGGGATGTGCAGGACACTTGGAATTTTGGTATGAACCCAGGGGCCAAAAATTAAATTTTTCCAAAGGTTGTCATGTCACATCATTTTCAAGCCAATGATGAGTAGACTACAGTACAAGGAATTATTTTGATCTTGGGTCAGAAAGTGAGGGTAGGGGGCGGATCAAAAGTGGGCACCAATCTATTGTAATGCAACTCCTCCTAGACCATTTCAGATAGAAACTTGAAACTCTGGGGATGATTGCACATATGGCCAGGGATGTGCATGACACTTGGAATTTTGGCATGACCCCAGGGGTAGGGGCCTGGGAGTGGGGAATGTGGGGGTCAAAAATTTAATTTTTCCAAAGGTGGCCATGTCACATATCATTTTGAAGCCAATGATAAGTAGACTACAGTACAAGGAATTAGTTTGATCTTGGGTCACAAACTGAGGATAGGGGGCAAGTCAAAAGTGAGCACAAATCTATTGTAATGCGACTCCTCCTAGACCATTTCAGATAGAAACTTGAAACTCTGGTGATGATTGCACATGGCCAGGGATGTGCATGACACTTGGAATTTTGATGTGACCCCAGGGGTAGGGGCCTGGGAGTGGGGAATGTTGGGATCAAAGATTAAATTTTTCCAAAGGTGGTCATGTCACATATCATTTTGAAGCCAATGATGAGTAGACTCCAGTACAAGGAATTATTTTGATCCAGGGTCAAACTAAGGGTAGGGGCGGGGGTCAAAAGTGGGCACCAATCGATTGTAATGTAACTCCTAGACCATTTCACATAGAAACTTGAAACCTTCGGTATGATTACACATATGGCCAGGGATGTGCATGACACATTGAAATTTTGATATCACCCCCAGGGGCAGGGGTGGGGAAAATGGTGGGCAGAAAATAAATTTTATAAAATGTGGTCATGTCACATATCATTTTGAAGCTTGTAGTTAGTAGACCACAGTACAATAAATTATTTTGTTCTTGAGTCAATCTGAGGACAGTGGCCAGGGGTCAAATGGGCAGTCTAATTCTATATTATGGACATTGCCTGGACATTATTTTTTTGCAGAATATTTGCTCCTGGGCAGACTGGGTTCTGTGGCAGCCGGATCCTGCGGTAACTTAGGAATGTGAGATATGGTATCTTCTGATACCTCTTGTTTCACAGTTTTGGACTTTGAACTTTTTCATGTTTTTTTTATGGACCACCGGTTTTCAACAATGGCTCACCAGATATCAACACAATTTTACAGCAGAGTTATATACTATGCTGGGGTATTATCTGCATCATTACTAGTTTCAAGATCAGACTATCAACAGTTTGGGAAAAGTGTCCATGTTTGAATCGTTTCACTGGTTTTTTGGTGCCTTACTGAATATGCGTATTTCAAACCAATCCAAGTTTGCTTTGGCAATCCACACTATCCATGCTTTTACAGGTGAGACATTGTATGCTTCAGCATTCTTGTTTGTATAGCTATTTTCAATCAACTCAGCTTCTATTCAGTATCACTGTCTTAAACATGAGGTACAGTGTAGTAAATTGAAGAATTAGTGACAGAATTTCTAATTGTCTACATACGAGGAAGTGAAAATTCATTTCCAAAAACAGGTCTTCCACACCAAGAAATATTTATGTGAATTAAACGAAATCTAGGATTTCTTTTTTCACGAGAGAGTTGATACTTACCTCCCTAATACTTTTGATATTGCTAAATATTGGCTTTCACTCAATAAACACTCAGATTAAAACAGTTAGGTGCCCCTACTGGGCAGGGAGTCAGAGCGTAGTCTGGCGGATGCCAGCCCCACCACCGCGCATGCGCAGACTAGCACTTCCTCTGACTAGATTATTGGCTGACACACATGCAACTATTAAGAGCCTGAAGACCGAGCCTCTGTGGGGTGGAGAGGCCGGGTCCGTATCTAGGGAGGTAAGTATCAACTCTCTCGTGAAAAAAGAAATCCTAGATTTCGTTTATTTCACTTCAAGAGTATACTTACCTCCCTAATACTTTTGATATTGCCAGAATTCGAAAGTGAATCTGGCGGGAGGGAGGCGAGGTCAAAAGACCAGCTCATCCCTATACGCTTTTCTGCGTTTAAGGCACTTAAACTTCTGAAACTGTAAGAAAAAACAGTCAGGATTTGACTAACCATCGGATAACACCACCGATGTATGAGAGATGACCGAATGTCATATGCGCTCCCCCCCCCCCCCCCTCCTTCCTGGGAGGAAGAGTCGACTGACCTCAATGTCCTATACGCTCTCTACGTACAAGTGCCATGTACTACAGGACAGAGACGAAAAAGCTCCATTTTCGTAACTCTCAACAATGAACCACACAAATACACAAACCATCACCATATTAATAACGGGTAATCGTGACAATACAATCAACAACGGACAACACATGAACAAGACTGACCTTGTTGAAAATGGCTGCTGACATCATCTTCCCATCGGTAAAGACTGATGCAGGCCCAAAAAAGTGGGTGTTTCCATAAATTAATTGTGATATATATAAGTAATGAGGAAATCACCTCAAAAAATATAAACCGATTTATTTTTTCAAAACCGACAAGGCGAGAGGATTAGAGGTGTCACGGAGATAATGGTCTGTAAAACTTGACTCACAGTGCCACTGAGCCACCGACATAATATCATCCACAGGGACCCCATTAAATAGGGCCGTGGATGTCACTACGCCGCGGACACTGTGAGCCTTGGCCACGTCAACCTGCTTCCCGGTGGCGGATTTATGGCAAAACTGAATGCATTCCACAATCCACCTGGAAATGGTGTCCTTAGAAGCCCTCCCATGGGGTTCAATATATGACAACCATAACGCTGACTGGTCGGTGCGCCATGCCGCCGTACGTTGTTTGTACCGGCGCAGCGCCCGGACGGGACACCATGCTTTAGAATTAGGATCATATCTAGTTAAAGCAGGCAAAATAATAGGTTGACCTGGATATTTCAACGACTGATTTTTAGCCAAGAAATTAATCCTAGGTAGCAGCTTAAGGCCTTCCCCTGAAACCACAAAACGGTCATCCTCGGCTGATAAGGCATGAATCTCACTCCTACGCCTAGCCGAGGCCGCAGCAATTAAAAACACAGTCTTCAGTGTTAATAGTTTCATAGAAATGGAACTAAGTGGTTCAAAAGGCTTATCACCTAGTACTTGAAGCACTAGCGATAAACTCCAAGACGGAATCACAGGAGGATTCCTTGGTCTTAGATTGCCCATGCCTTTAATTAATACATTCAATGTATTTACTTCATCACTTCCCCTCTTAGCCAAGCAAGGAATAACAGACATTAATGCTGACTTATAACCAGCAATAGAGTTAGGCTTGAGGCTATAGGCATCATAGAGGTGACAGAGGAAATCAGCTACTACTTGAATAGATGAATCCATTGGATCAATACATCTTTTTGAGCACCATTCTGCAAATCTGTTGATTTTATAATTATATGCTCTGGAGGTTGACCCCCTCCTGGCTTTGGCCATAAACATGGCTGCTTGCTCAGAAAAGCCCTCCTTAATTCTAGATTCCTTGACAACATCCACGCAGTCAATCTGAACATTGACGGATTGTTGTGAAGGGCCTTGCCCTGGAAGATAATATCGTCCATCAGAGGCAGAGGAACCGGATTGCAGACCAGAAGGTCCAGCAGATCCGTATACCATGATCGGCTTGGCCAATCCGGGGCGATCAGAAGCACTTGGCATTCCTCTTGTCTGATTTTCTGAAGAATTTTTGGAATCAGGATTGCTGGAGGGAATGCGTATGCATACATTCTCCCCCAGCTGATAGCTAACGCATCTGTTGCGAAAGCGCTTGGATCCGGAATCGGAGAGACGTACGTCGTCATCTTCGCATTCTTCTTCGTTGCGAACAAATCGATGTTGGGTTTCCCCCAATGGTCGAACAGACGATCCGCCACACATTGATTTAGTTGCCATTCCGTGGGTAAAACACTCATCCTTCGGCTCAATGAGTCTGCTAGCAGGTTTAACCTTCCCGGAATATGAACTGCTTTCAAGGTAATCTGGTGATCCAGACACCAACAAAGCAGTTTCCATGTCATCATACAGAGACTGGGCGACTTCGTTCCGCCCTGGCGGTTTATGTAAGTCACAACTGTTGAGTTGTCTGAACGAATAAGAACAATCTTGCCCTGAACTTTCTGTAAGAAATGTTCCAGGCCCAGGACTACTGCTCTTAGCTCCAGTAGAGTTCCTGTGACTGTTCCAGATTCCAAAGCCCTGATATCGTGGATTCTTCCAGGCAAGCTCCCCAGCCCTCCATCGATGCATCTGTATACACAGTCACCTGAGGGTGGGGAGGGGTTAGCAAAACCCCCGGCAAGAGATTCTCTGTATTCAACCACCATTGCAGGTGGTGAATCAGAGGCGCCAACACTGACACATTCGAGTCCAGCGAACCTGTACTCTGGGTCCATTGTGTCATGAGAAACAACTGGATCGGCCGCCTGCGTAAGGCGGCCTGAGGAATGACTGGTTCCAACGAAACCGTCAACCCCAGCATTCTCAAGTAAACCCGTGCCAGGACATGACGACTGTCGCACACTGACTGAATCAACGAGATGAGTATTTGAACTCTCTCCTGAGTAGGATAAACATATCCTGTCTCTAGATCGAAGAACATCCCCAGGTAAACAAACTTCTGGGATGGAGTCAGCTCTGATTTTGGGAAATTGATCCTCCAGCCCAAGTCTGTGAGAATTTTCAAAACAATCTCCAGATTGGCGGACAAACTTTCCCGGGTGTGCGCTTTTCACATCAAGAGTATACTTACCTCCCTAATACTTTTGATATTGCTAAATATTGGCTTTCACTCAATAAACACTCAGATTTAAAACAGTTAGGTGCCCCTACTGGGCAGGGAGTCAGAGCGTAGTCCGGCGGATGCCAGCCCCACCACCGCGCATGCGCAGACTAGCACTACCTCTTTGCTAGATTATTGGCAAAGAGAACACACATGTTTTTTGAGTCATAAGCTTTTCTTGCTCTTTAACGTTTTTATTGGTGTTATTTTGGAAGTGATAAGACCTGATTTGGATGGCGGGAGGATACACTTCGCCACAGGAGGACGTTGGACCTTTAAATCAGGTGACTTCTAGTAAAATTAGCGAGTTTTCTTCCCGGTGTATTGTGTTTCCGGGACTCGCGTTTACCGTGATAAGCGCCTTAGTTAGTTGGTTTAGGTCAACTCGGTGCTACCTAGGACTAATTTCTCTTTCTGTTTCTGTCCACAGGTCTGTATGACGCTAGGTTGTGACGTCACAGTACCAGAGAATTAGTATTCTCTCCACCATGGTTCCATTTCCTACTAACACTGTTAGGTTATCTAACCAAATGAAAAATTATGCCCAGTGAGTTGGAGGCCTGGTATAAAGGTCTTCTCACTTTGCCCTCTTGTTCCAATTCCTTCCCCATGAGGTGGAGAGAGTTAAGAGGCGTGCAGATGGTGGAGTTTCCGGTTCGTCACGTTGGATGGTTTGTCTATACAAAGTGTCAGGTATCTAGTTATTGATAATGTGGTGATGTTAATTATTGTAAACAATCAAAGGGAGATAATTAACATTTTTGCCAGTAAAGAGTTATCTATATGTATCTGATGGTTGTGTAGTCAACTTATCCATTCAGCATACAATTCGTCTTTGCACTTGGATGTTTTGTTGGGATCGAATTTTTCCTGTCACGGGATTAATGACGTCATAATCAGCTGGCTATGTATTTATTAGCAATTCAAGCGCTAGGCTGGTTTTTGATGTATATTGATCTTTATGATCGTTTTCCTTCTCCTTGAGTTGGATTGAGTTTCTAAGCTTAACTAGTTGCTCATACTCCTTGTCCTTTGCCCTGTTTCAGGGACCGGGTTGCGCGTCCTGTGGACGTTTTATGCATGTGAAGTTCTGGCCGCATCTGTGTTATCGATGTAGCCCTTGTGGTCCATTGATTAATTGTGACATATGTAAGCACTGGGGGGGGGCGAGTTAATGTCCGAATTCTTGTGCTGCTTACAGGCGACGGACAAGGTGGTAGTGGAGGAGAAGAAGAAGAAGCGGAAACGAGAGGTTGTAAGTGAGAAGGGTAAGGGGAAGGTCTCGTCCGCGGTGGATATGGAGACCTTCCGGACCGAGATGTTGGGAGAGATGAAGAGGACAATAAAAGATTTGGTTCCAGGGTTGCTTCGTGGCATGCTTCCTGGACCAGATCCTTTATTGTCCTCATCATCGGCTTCGGAGCAGGTAATCCCCGCCTCTGGATCGATTTTCCTTAGTCCGCTTCCGTTGTCCGACGATTCAGAGGTGGCCCCATTAGAGGGGGCGTTCCACGGCCCTGGCAGCAGGCTTATTGCCGCGCCGATAGGGGACCGTGGACGGTTGTCGCTGGAACCCGCTGGCTGCTTATCAGTCCAGGGGTATCCGCACGCCGCGGTGGCCAGTACCTCCTATGGCACCGTTCCTGGTCAGCCCGTGTTAGCTCTCTTTGCTGACCCGGGGTCTAATCTTTCTGACCAGGGTGATGAGGATTACCTGCTAGGGTCGCCGTCTGACGACGCGGACATGGATGAAGACGTTTGTGCACCCCTCGCGGGGAATACAGGCGCTTTTTTCCACGGTATTACTCACCCTGGAGTAAGGTCCGCGGTTCAGGTGGTGGCCCAGGGCGCTGCTGATGGCCAGCGGTACCGCATACCTCGGCTTGCCGAGAGTGTAGCTGGTGCTGGCCGGGCCCGTGGTAGGGCTATGTATACCCCGCGCTCTACCGCGGTGCCTGCTCCTGGTCAAACCAGTGATATTCTCATGCCGGTGCTGTCAGGCCCGCATGTTTTCCCTGGCTTGCCAGGTGTATCAGCGTACCCGCCGTCAAGCTCTACTGCTTGCGCTCAGGAGGAAGACGAAGGACCCCGTCTTGTAGAGCGCTCGCAGTTAGCCACGGAGGAGGATTGGTATGACGCTTGCCAGTGGTTGGTGAGCGTTAGGCCTGATCTGCCCGTGGAGCAGTCGGCTAGCCACCGTGTTCACACGCCGTGGTTAGCTGGGAAACCAACTGCTAACGCTATGCCTTCTCTGCCGCTGGCGGAGCATGTCGTTGACATGTTCAAGGCAGCGGAGGCGTCCATTAACACGAGTGGACGTCTCGCGAAGGCCCCTCGCGAGGTGGCCAGGCGTTGTCGCATCGTGCCCCTGGACTACCAGCGGTACGGTGTGGTACCCAAGCCCAGCGTGGATGACCGCGCGGCTTTGGGTGAGGATACGCGGCCAGGATCCCGTTCTGACGCGGGGGTCTTGTGCGCGAACGCGTTGCGTTCGGCGAATACCGCGTTGCGTGATGCGGAGGAGAGTGGGAGGGCTTCGATTGCCGCTCTGTCCCACGTCTCCCAGCTGTTACAGGGGGTAGTAACGGCATCCGCATCGCGCCAGCCAGGCCCGCTCGCGGTCCAGCGAACCATCCAGGATGGTATTAACCTGGCGCTGGACTGTATGACGCGGGCGGTGACCAGGAGTGTCAGGGCAAGACGCACATTTGCCCTGGACAATCTGTGCCCGTCTCAGGACCTGTATAATAGGCTACTCCGTACGCCTATGACGGGTCCTGGTCTTTTTGGAGGTGAGGGATGTCGCCACCTCCAGGAGACGGTCACCCTGGTGAATAACCAGAGGGCGCTGCGCGAACAGTTTGAGGTACTGCGTCGTGCTAACGTTCGCGCCGCGGCCCCTGCGTATCGTCCCCTGCAGGCTCGAGGTGGTGCTGGCCAAGTCAGAGGCCAGCCGCCGTCGCAGCGCCGGCCTCGGCCGCGTGCGATTCGGCCAGCAGTGAGGGGGGCGCAGGCTCCTCAGCCGCCGTCAGCCAGGCAGCCGCCCGTGCACCGAGGTGCGCGCGGGGCGGGGCGGGTCGCGCGAGGATCTGGGCGTGGTTATCGTTCCTGACAGGGCGCTTACCGCGGTAAGGACCACGCCGGTGTGTATGGCGACGGAGACAGTGCCGCTCTTGCATGCCTTGTGTCCACCGCGGTCCCTAGGTGGACCGGTGGGAGGCCGGCTAGCCGACCACATGCAAGAGTGGGAACGGTTAACTCAGGACCGTTTAGTCTTGCGATGGCTTTCCGTGGGGTATCATCCAGAGTGGATGACAGGCCCGCCGTCGCGACTGTCTCTGGTGCCAGTCTGGACTCCCATTCCGAGAGATCCAGATCAAAGGTTGTGTATCGAGGAGGAGATAAATTCCCTCGTACAAAAAGGAGCTATTCAGCCGGCACAAAGGTGTCCGGGCTTCTATTCAACCCTGTTCTTGGTAACAAAACGCACCGGTGGGTGGAGACCGATTCTCAACCTCAAGCCATTGAACAAGTTCATCGAGACGCCCAGTTTCAAGATGGAAACGGTGCGCTCGGTGTTGGCGGGGTTGGAGAGGGGGATGTGGACGGCGTCGATAGATTTGAAGGACGCTTATTTCCACATCCCCATCCACAGGAGTTTCTGTCGCTTCCTGAGATTTGCATTCCAGGGCAGACAGTGGGAATTCAGGGTGTTGCCCTTCGGAATTTCCACGGCTCCTCGGGTTTTCACCCGTGTGGTTCTTGCGATCACAGCATACCTCCGCAGGAGAAGCATAGCAGTCCACACGTACATAGACGACTGGCTGTTGAAAGCGCACACCCGGGAAAGTTTGTCCGCCAATCTGGAGATTGTTTTGAAAATTCTCACAGACTTGGGCTGGTTGATCAATTTCCCAAAATCAGAGCTGACTCCATCCCAGAAGTTTGTTTACCTGGGGATGTTCTTCGATCTGGAGACAGGATATGTTTATCCTACTCGGGAGAGAGTTCAAATACTCATCTCATTGATTCAGTCAGTGTGCGACAGTCGTCATGTCCTGGCACGGGTTTACTTGAGAATGCTGGGGTTGATGGTTTTGTTGGAACCAGTCATTCCTCAGGCCGCCTTACGCAGGCGGCCGATCCAGTTGTTTCTCATGACACAATGGACCCAGAGTACAGGTTCGCTGGACTCGAATGTGTCAGTGTTGGCGCCTCTGATTCACCACCTGCAATGGTGGTTGAATACAGAGAATCTCTTACCGGGGGTTTTGCTAACCCCTCCCCACCCTCAGGTGACTGTGTATACAGATGCATCGATGGAGGGCTGGGGAGCTTGCCTGGAAGAGTCCACGATATCAGGGCTTTGGAATCTGGAACAGTCACAGGAACATATAAATCTACTGGAGCTAAGAGCAGTAGTCCTGGGCCTGGAACATTTCTTACAGAAAGTTCAGGGCAAGATTGTTCTTATTCGTTCAGACAACTCAACAGTTGTGACTTACATAAACCGCCAGGGCGGAACGAAGTCGCCCAGTCTCTGTATGATGACATGGAAACTGCTTTGTTGGTGTCTGGATCACCAGATTACCTTGAAAGCAGTTCATATTCCGGGAAGGTTAAACCTGCTAGCAGACTCATTGAGCCGAAGGATGAGTGTTTTACCCACGGAATGGCAACTAAATCAATGTGTGGCGGATCGTCTGTTCGACCATTGGGGGAAACCCAACATCGATTTGTTCGCAACGAAGAAGAATGCGAAGATGACGACGTACGTCTCTCCGATTCCGGATCCAAGCGCTTTCGCAACAGATGCGTTAGCTATCAGCTGGGGGAGAATGTATGCATACGCATTCCCTCCAGCAATCCTGATTCCAAAAATTCTTCAGAAAATCAGACAAGAGGAATGCCAAGTGCTTCTGATCGCCCCGGATTGGCCAAGCCGATCATGGTATACGGATCTGCTGGACCTTCTGGTCTGCAATCCGGTTCCTCTGCCTCTGATGGACGATATTATCTTCCAGGGCAAGGCCCTTCACAACAATCCGTCAATGTTCAGATTGACTGCATGGATGTTGTCAAGGAATCTAGAATTAAGGAGGGCTTTTCTGAGCAAGCAGCCATGTTTATGGCCAAAGCCAGGAGGGGGTCAACCTCCAGAGCATATAATTATAAAATCAACAGATTTGCAGAATGGTGCTCAAAAAGATGTATTGATCCAATGGATTCATCTATTCAAGTAGTAGCTGATTTCCTCTGTCACCTCTATGATGCCTATAGCCTCAAGCCTAACTCTATTGCTGGTTATAAGTCAGCATTAATGTCTGTTATTCCTTGCTTGGCTAAGAGGGGAAGTGATGAAGTAAATACATTGAATGTATTAATTAAAGGCATGGGCAATCTAAGACCAAGGAATCCTCCTGTGATTCCGTCTTGGAGTTTATCGCTAGTGCTTCAAGTACTAGGTGATAAGCCTTTTGAACCACTTAGTTCCATTTTTATGAAACTATTAACACTGAAGACTGTGTTTTTAATTGCTGCGGCCTCGGCTAGGCGTAGGAGTGAGATTCATGCCTTATCAGCCGAGGATGACCGTTTTGTGGTTTCAGGGGAAGGCCTTAAGCTGCTACCTAGGATTAATTTCTTGGCTAAAAATCAGTCGTTGAAATATCCAGGTCAACCTATTATTTTGCCTGCTTTAACTAGATATGATCCTAATTCTAAAGCATGGTGTCCCGTCCGGGCGCTGCGCCGGTACAAACAACGTACGGCGGCATGGCGCACCGACCAGTCAGCGTTATGGTTGTCATATATTGAACCCCATGGGAGGGCTTCTAAGGACACCATTTCCAGGTGGATTGTGGAATGCATTCAGTTTTGCCATGAATCCGCCACCGGGAAGCAGGTTGACGTGGCCAAGGCTCACAGTGTCCGCGGCGTAGTGACATCCACGGCCCTATTTAATGGGGTCCCTGTGGATGATATTATGTCGGTGGCTCAGTGGCACTGTGAGTCAAGTTTTACAGACCATTATCTCCGTGACACCTCTAATCCTCTCGCCTTGTCGGTTTTGAAAAAATAAATCGGTTTATATTTTTTGAGGTGATTTCCTCATTACTTATATATATCACAATTAATTTATGGAAACACCCACTTTTTTGGGCCTGCATCAGTCTTTACCGATGGGAAGATGATGTCAGCAGCCATTTCAACAAGGTCAGTCTTGTTCATGTGTTGTCCGTTGTTGATTGTATTGTCACGATTACCCGTTATTAATATGGTGATGGTTTGTGTATTTGTGTGGTTCATTATTGAGAGTTACGAAAATGGAGCTTTTTCGTCTCTGTCCTGTAGTACATGGCACTTGTACGTAGAGAGCGTATAGGACATTGAGGTCAGTCGACTCTTCCTCCCAGGAAGGAGGGGGGGGGAGCGCATATGACATTCGGTCATCTCTCATACATCGGTCGTGTTATCCGATGGTTAGTCAAATCCTGACTGTTTTTTCTTACAGTTTCAGAAGTTTAAGTGCCTTAAACGCAGAAAAGCGTATTGGGATGAGCTGGTCTTTTGACCTCGCCTCCCTCCCGCCAGATTCACTTTCGAATTCTGGCAATATCAAAAGTATTAGGGAGGTAAGTATACTCTTGATGTGAAATAAACGAAATCTAGGATTTCTTTTTTCACGAGAGAGTTGATACTTACCTCCCTAGATACGGACCCGGCCTCTCCACCCCACAGAGGCTCGGTCTTCAGGCTCTTAATAGTTGCATGTGTGTCAGCCAATAATCTAGTCAGAGGAAGTGCTAGTCTGCGCATGCGCGGTGGTGGGGCTGGCATCCGCCGGACTACGCTCTGACTCCCTGCCCAGTAGGGGCACCTAACTGTTTTAAATCTGAGTGTTTATTGAGTGAAAGCCAATATTTAGCAATATCAAAAGTATTAGGGAGGTAAGTATCAACTCTCTCGTGAAAAAAGAAATCCTAGATTTCGTTTATTCAACAGCCAGTCGTCTATGTACGTGTGGACTGCTATGCTTCTCCTGCGGAGGTATGCTGTGATTGCAAGAACCACACGGGTGAAAACCCGAGGAGCCGTGGAAATTCCGAAGGGCAACACCCTGAATTCCCACTGTCTGCCCTGGAATGCAAATCTCAGGAAGCGACAGAAACTCCCGTGGATGGGGATGTGGAAATAAGCGTCCTTCAAATCTATCGACGCCGTCCACATCCCCCTCTCCAACCCCGCCAACACCAAGCGCACCGTTTCCATCTTGAAACTGGGCGTCTCGATGAACTTGTTCAATGGCTTGAGGTTGAGAATCGGTCTCCACCCTCCGGTGCGTTTTGTTACTAAGAACAGGGTTGAATAGAAGCCCGGACACCTCTGTGCCGGCTGAATAGCTCCTTTTTGTACGAGGGAATTTATCTCCTCCTCGAGACACAACCTTTGATCTGGATCTCTCGGAATGGGAGTCCAGACTGGCACCAGAGACAGTCGCGACGGCGGGCCTGTCATCCACTCTGGATGATACCCCACGGAAAGCCATCGCAAGACTAAACGGTCCTGAGTTAACTGTTCCCACTCTTGCATGTGGTCGGCTAGCCGGCCTCCCACCGGTCCACCTAGGGACCGCGGTGGACACAAGGCATGCAAGAGCGGCACTGTCTCCGTCACCATACACACCGGCGTGGTCCTTACCGCGGTAAGCGCCCTGTCAGGAACGATAACCACGCCCAGATCCTCGCGCGACCCGCCCCGCCCCGCGCGCACCTCGGTGCACGGGCGGCTGCCTGGCTGACGGCGGCTGAGGAGCCTGCGCCCCCCTCACTGCTGGCCGAATCGCACGCGGCCGAGGCCGGCGCTGCGACGGCGGCTGGCCTCTGACTTGGCCAGCACCACCTCGAGCCTGCAGGGGACGATACGCAGGGGCCGCGGCGCGAACGTTAGCACGACGCAGCACCTCAAACTGTTCGCGCAGCGCCCTCTGGTTATTCACCAGGGTGACCGTCTCCTGGAGGTGGCGACATCCCTCACCTCCAAAAAGACCAGGACCCGTCATAGGCGTACGGAGTAGCCTATTATACAGGTCCTGAGACGGGCACAGATTGTCCAGGGCAAATGTGCGTCTTGCCCGGACACTCCTGGTCACCGCCCGCGTCATACAGTCCAGCGCCAGGTTAATACCATCCTGGATGGTTCGCTGGACCGCGAGCGGGCCTGGCTGGCGCGATGCGGATGCCGTTACTACCCCCTGTAACAGCTGGGAGACGTGGGACAGAGCGGCAATCGAAGCCCTCCCACTCTCCTCCGTATCACGCAACGCGGTATTCGCCGAACGCAACGCGTTCGCGCACAAGACCCCCGCGTCAGAACGGGAGCCTGGCCGCGTATCCTCACCCAAAGCCGCGCGGTCATCCACGCTGGGCTTGGGTACCACACCGTACCGCTGGTAGTCCAGGGGCACGATGCGACAACGCCTGGCCACCTCGCGAGGGGCCTTCGCGAGACGTCCACTCGTGTTAATGGACGACTCCGCCGCCTTGAACATGTCAACGACATGCTCCGCCAGCGGCAGAGAAGGCATAGCGTTAGCAGTTGGTTTCCCAGCTAACCACGGCGTGTGAACACGGTGGCTAGCCGACTGCTCCACGGGCAGATCAGGCCTAACGCTCACCAACCACTGGCAAGCGTCATACCAATCCTCCTCCGTGGCTAACTGCGAGCGCTCTACAAGACGGGGTCCTTCGTCTTCCTCCTGAGCGCAAGCAGTAGAGCTTGACGGCGGGTACGCTGATACACCTGGCAAGCCAGGGAAAACATGCGGGCCTGACAGCACCGGCATGAGAATATCACTGGTTTGACCAGGAGCAGGCACCGCGGTAGAGCGCGGGGTATATATAGCCCCACCACGGGCCCGGCCAGCACCAGCTACACGCTCGGCAAGCCGAGGTATGCGGTACCGCTGGCCATCAGCAGCGCCCTGGGCCACCATCTGAACCGCGGACCTTACTCCAGGGTGAGTAATACCGTGGAAAAAAGCGCCTGTATTCCCCGCGAGGGGTGCACAAACGTCTTCATCCATGTCCACGTCGTCAGACGGCGACCCTAGCAGGTAATCCTCATCACCCTGGTCAGAAAGATTAGACCCCGGGTCAGCAAAGAGAGCTAACCCGGGCTGACCAGGAACGGTGCCATAGGAGGTACTGGCCACCGCGGCGTGCGGATACCCCTGGACTGATAAGCAGCCAGCGGGTTCCAGCGACAACCGTCCACGGTCCCCTATCGGCGCGGCAATAAGCCTGCTGCCAGGGTCGTGGAACGCCCCCTCTAATGGGGCCACCTCTGAATCGTCGGACAACGGAAGCGGACTAAGGAAAATCGATCCAGAGGCGGGGATTACCTGCTCCGAAGCCGATGACGAGGACAATAAAGGATCTGGTCCAGGAAGCATGCCACGAAGCAACCCTGGAACCAAATCTTTTATTGTCCTCTTCATCTCTCCCAACATCTCGGTCCGGAAGGTCTCCATATCCACCGCGGACGAGACCTTCCCCTTACCCTTCCTACTTACAACCTCTCGTTTCCGCTTCTTCTTCTTCTCCTCCTCTACCACCTTGTCCGTCGCCTGTAAGCAGCACAAGAATTCGGACATTAACTCGCCCCCCCAGTGCTTACATATGTCACAATTAATCAAGGGACCACAAGGGCTACATCGATAACACAGATGCGGCCAGAACTTTACATGCATAAAACGTCCACAGGACGCGCAACCCGGTCCCTGAAAACAGGCCAAAGGACAAGGAGTATGAGCAACTAGTTAAGCTTAGAAACTGAATCCAACTCAAAGAGAAGGAAAACGATCATAAAGATCAATATACATCAGAAACCAGCATAGCGCTTGAATTGCTAATAAATACATAGCCAGCTGATTATGACGTCATTAATCCCGTGACAGGAAAAATTCGATCCCAACAAAACATCCAAGTGCAAAGACGAATTGTATGCTGAATGGATAAGTTGACTACACAACCATCAGATACATATAGATAACTCTTTTCTGGCAAAAATGTTAATTATCTCCCTTTGATTGTTTACAATAATTAACATCACCACATTATCAATAACTAGATACCTGACACTTTGTATAGACAAACCATCCAACGTGACGAACCGGAAACTCCACCATCTGCACGCCTCTTAACTCTCTCCACCTCATGGGGAAGGAATTGGATCAAGAGGGCAAAGTGAGAAGACCTTTATACCAGGCCTCCAACTCACTGGACATAATTTTTCATTTGGTTAGATAACCTAACAGTGTTAGTAGGAAATGGAACCATGGTGGAGAGAATACTAATTCTCTGGTACTGTGACGTCACCACCTAGCGTCATACAGACCTGTGGACATAAACAGAAAGAGAAATTAGTCCTAGGTAGCACCGAGTTGATATAACCCAACCAACCAAGGCGCTTATCACGGTAAACGCGAGTCCCGGAAACACAATACACCGGGAAGAAAACTCGCTAATTTTACTAGAAGTCACCTGATTTAAAGGTCCTCCGTCCTCCTGTGGCGACGTATTCCTATCCGCCATCCAAAAAAGTGACTAACACTCCAAACAAACACCACTTAAACAGTTTAAGAGAGCGAAAAAGCTATTGAACAAAAAAACATGTGTGATCTCTTTGCCAATAATCTAGCAAAGAGAAAGTGCTAGTCTGCGCATGCGCGGTGGTGGGGCTGGCATCCGCCAGACTACGCTCTGACTCCCTGCCCAGTAGGGGCACCTAACTGTTTTAATCTGAGTGTTTATTGAGTGAAAGCCAATATTTAGCAATATCAAAAGTATTAGGGAGGTAAGTATACTCTTGAAGTGAAATAGGCTTTGTCTATGCTTGTTGCTGCTTGTCCATCCATCCGGCTTGGTTTCTGGAGCTTAACTTTAGAAATCTTTGCATCAGATTTGTTAAGGGGGTTCCTCAGATGTTGGTTAGCATTACATTACAGTGTAATTTGTCCATAATAGGCTGAAAAAATTACACCCCGTCAAAATCTGGCTTCAAGAACATAATGTTAGAGACCCCAATGGACATTGTGAACAAGGATTGGATTACAACATTCATCCCTGTTAACCGACATTTCATCCCCAGAAAAACCTAAAGCTTGAAAAAAATCAGGTTTTCAGAACATAATTTTAGAAAGCCCATGTGGACTTCCTTGAAATTTGTTAAGTGGATACCGCGCCACAAGACCTCACTTGGAATTCTGTTACAGCTGAATCCATCCAGAGTTACCTTCCCTGAAAGTTTTATTCCAACTAACATTACTTCAATTACGCTATTGCAGGTGACATGCAATGAGAACTGGTCTTTTTGTTTGTTCGTTAGTTAACGCTAACCACTCTGATGTCAATAGTGTATCTTTTAATGTGTCAGTACCAAACAGACTAACTTTTTCAAGAATTTTGGTGGACGATGTTGCTGTCTATGACAGCAACATCTTCCACTAAATTTGTTAAAAATTAAACACCAGTTAATCTTTTAATTTAATTTCAGAATTTAAAATTTTGACATCAATGTGGTAAGGGTTAAAGGTTAGAATACAATTCCTTTAAAATATTGCAGCACGGAAATAGACGAATCTATCCCAGCAACCAATAGAGCCATCTCTGGTGAGGATTATGTTGCTACGCAAAACAGTGTATCCATGGCAGAGAATGTCACCACAGCAACCATCACAGTGAATATATTACAGGTAAGTCAATATAATAGTTAACTAGAATGCATTTACTGATGTAATCGTAAATCTGTGTGCTCTAGTAAAGTGGACCATCATATTGATCACACGACCATTGTGTGAATAGCATTGATTATTATACCATCTCTGTAGGTTTAAACCACATCAAATAGGCGCAGAATGAACTTTTCTTGATTTTGAAGAATTGATCTTTCACCTAAATAAAACCTAAAATATATTAACCCTTTAACACTCATATAGCTTCTGCAGTGGTCTTTAGAAATGTCCATTTGCAGAACAAGAGAAAACTATTTTTGAAAATATACCACTGGAATGACTGTCTCGATAACCGAGCCAGTCATTCGAGTGGTAAATTTTCAAAAATAGTCTTCTTGGTCTGCAAATGGACATTTTGAAATTTTCTTGAACAAAATCCAAGGTTAGAGAGTTGAGAAAGAGTAGGCTGGTTTTAATTCTGTAAATGGCGCCTTATGAAGGATGATATTATTCTCTGTATACACTGTTGTCATTTCTGATTTGCTAAGAAGTCTACTGAATTTTGGTGAATCACAGAAACAGATCAAATTTACTCTCTGGAAATATAAAGAAAAGCTTTTTCATCCATTTTGGATTTGAGTTTGGAAATCCACTTAATAAGACAATGGAGGAATCCAGTTTTAACCATGCCCCGCCCATCTCTAGCTAAGGTCCACCCATGCTTACCCATGTTAGCGGCACTTGATCCCTGCACTTTCTGAATCTCAATGTCCAGAAAAATATACAGGTACGCTGTTGAATATTTTGAAACTAATTTGACTGGGTGCTGTTGCTGCCATATTCAACAGAAAGGTTATTAAATAGTAAAAACATACAGTTCGTACAACAACGCCTAGTCCTTCTTCAATTAAGTATTGGTGACAAGCTTATCTACGTCATTCATGACATCATTGATTATGACATCATCCTGCATGTCACGTAGTTGATTATGATGTCATATGATGGATGGATAAACTGGAAATGTCCATTGCTATACAAGGAGAACTTTTCTATCTCCTCCCACCACAGATATATGATACCTAATGATTGCAAAAGATGAGCACTTAGGACTGCGTATCTCTCGAATTCTTGACGGCACTGACTCAGGCTTTAAAATGAACCAGAGGCCTAAAGTTTCTAAAATATCCCTCAACCATAACGATTTAATGGTCAAATTCTGTAAAAAAATCACATTATCTGCTTATTGAATGTCACTTTGCGGGTCAAGAGAGGAATATTTTTGAAAATTTACCACTTGAATAACTGGCTCTGTTATCGAGCCAGGCATTCCAGTGGTAAATCTTTAAAAGTAGTCTTCTCTTTGTCTACAAATGGACAAGCCTCAAGATCACTGCAGATGCTGGTTTTGGCTGGCTTGACCATTAAAGAGTTAAGAAGGAGAAAACTGGTCATTTTTACACCAGATGCTGGTTTGCTGTTTCTCCTAAAAGCCTGACCTTGAGATTATGGGGTGACAAGGAGTAGTTTGTAATATGTCTATTGATCATCTCTGACCAAGTTCATTACTGCCAAAAACAAAAACTGCAAACTTTTACCCCTAAGGGGTAACCTTGACATTTGACCCCAAAGTGAACAACCATCTTTAGAACCCCACTGGTAATATCCTAGATAGGTATCGTGGTGATCTGATCAAAACTCTATAATCGCAGTTCAAAGATCAATACTGAATATCCCCATGCATTTTCTATGAGACATTTTTGGCCACGAAAAAATGAGCACCTTCAAAAGCCCATAGCCAGTTCCAGAATTAAAGTAATAATTTAAAGTAATGTCAGCTAATAACTGACATATTCAATTATGACGTCAGATACCTGAGTGACAGATCAGACCTATCCTTTCCACCTATGTGAATAGATTTCCTATGAGTGGTTAAATGTTGGTCAACTACTTAATTCCGGCTATTCATCTGCAAGTCTATTGTCACTATTGCAAGTGTTGTCTAACTCTAGTGAAAGCCTCTTGTCCTGTCTCATGACCTCAGAATAGGGTATTATCAGAATCTGAGGTCAATGGTCAAGGTTATTATCTTTAGCAGCCGCAAGTTATTTTGTATAGGATATTGTCTGAATCACTTACCCAAGTCAAACTTACCGGAAACCTGTCAGAGTTTATCACATTATATTTGGTTTTAGGTCAAAATGCTAATCATCAAAGCAGGAAGCAATTTGACTAAAAGGCTTTGCTCTATTTTGCTGTAGCAACTTTCAAACAAAACATTCTAATAATCTTCAGGATGTTATCATGTAGTAAATATTACATGTATGTATGTATAATATAGTAGATATGATTAAGCACATGCCTACATGTGTGCTATAGCATGTATTGTATTGTTCACCAATGCTTTCCAGGATGCCCTACCCGAGCAGTCAGAATCATTCCTAGTTGTCATCAACTCTGTTCAGCTCCTGGGATCTGCACCTCGACCAGGAGCTCAACCCAGCATCAAGCAACCTGGAGGGATTGCTACGGTTACTATAGAGGAGAATGATGATGCTAGAGGAGTGATACAGTTTGATGTCACCACGGTAACATATTATCCATTTATTAATATTTTAGTGAGCATTAACCCTTTAACACTCATATCAAAAAAAGACGGCTTCTGCAGTGGTCTCGGGAAATGTCTGTTTGCTGACCAAGAGAAGACTTCTGAAAATTTACCACTAGAATGACTGGCTCGATTACCGAGCCAGTCATTCCAGTGATAAATTTTCAAATGCAGTCTTCTCTTGATCTGCAAAGTGACATTTTCTATGAGCAAACTGAAACTTTCTTGAACAAAGTTGAGGGTTAAAAGGTTAAATGCAGTGGATCTTGTAATACAGCTCAGGTACCATAAGAAATATGTTATGGCAAACAGATTATGCATGTTTAATGGTCAAAATTGGCAAAGAAACATAAAGAATTTGCTTAGTAAATGTCAATTTGCAGGTCAAGAGATGATCATTTTGGAAAGTTTCCTAGTTGAATGACTGACTCAGTTATTGAAACAATCATTCCAGTGGTAATTTTTCGAAAATTTGTCATCTTGGTGTACAAATGAATGTTCCTCAAGACCATTGCAGAAGTCGTTTTTGGTTTGCTGGACCATTGAATCGTTAGACTCGCCATCACCAATGGTTAGTATGTTTTTTTGGCCAGTTTGGTGTGTTTGTGCGTGTATGTGTATACATGCATGCATCTGTATATTCAGCTTAGGACTATGATGATTTTGATAATACAATTCACTTTGTTTGTAGAGTGTTGAAGGTCGTGTGGATACATATGAGGAGCTTAGTATGAACCACACACTCTCCCTCCGCTTGTCTCGTATCATTGGTCTATTCGGTTCTCTGACCATCACGTGGCAAACTGACCATATTGATACCACAGTGCATGATATCTGGCCAATCAGTGGAACGGTCAAATTTGAATCCGGCCAATCAAATGGATTTATTCATATTACGATTTTGGATGATGTTCTCACTGAAGATATGGAGGTACTGTATTTAATTTGTTGTATTCTACATTTAATCAGTCTAGAAGTTTATGCCAAAAATTACTGTTAATACTAATTGATTAGGCTTATACCCAACGAACTGATCGACAACCCGGCCATATCTGCTTTGAATAAGACTATTAAAACATATCTCCAACCATAATTCTGATTCACTATTTTATCACAATCCATTATCCAGATGGGGAATTGAAAATGAGTCAATTAACTGTCTCCCTGCTAATAGACAATAATTTCAATGAACAAAAACTCTTGACTTGGTGAATATTTAGAAAACAATTTAACTGAAAGTTGTTGGTGGCATAGCCATCAATAACTTTCAGTCAAATTGTTTTCAAAATCTTTAACAGGTCCAGATATATAACCATTGGAATATGTCGTCTGCTAAAACTCAGCAGTCAGACGGTTAAATATCATTTCCAATTGTGTAGGTTAATAATATTAATGCATTAGCATTACTCAGCAAATCTCCATGGAGGATTTCGTTATGTCACTCAATGGATGAATCCAATCCTTCAGTCAAGTATATGATGTCATAATCAATTATGTTATATCTAGGCTGACGTCACAATCAAAAGGCATAATGAATAACGTAACTAGGTCCATCAGGAACCTTGTATAGTCTGTCAGTTGTACGACTTGTATGTTTTTACCATTTAATATACATTCTGTTGATTATTTTGAAACTAATTTGACTGGTTCAAAATATGCAACAGCTTAATTGTATAGTTACCTTGAATATTAGATTCTGGGAATTAATATTTCAACGTTTCAAATCGATTCCAATGCTCGTAAAAAGTGAACGGAGCTTAGCTAAAAATGGCGGGTCATAGCTAGAAATGGATCCCTCTACCGCTCACATTGTTTTTCAGTTGTTTGATGTGAAGTTGGTAAGCATCAGTGGTGGTGCACTGATCGGGTCTCCCAGCACTGTACGTGTAGCAGTATTGCAGAATGACTCGCCAACAGGACTTTTTGGATTCACTGATACAATTGTAAGTGGGAAGTTTACATTAGGTATTTATGCTGCTTCATTATTCAAGTTTCGGAATTCTCGAGAATCAGTCGGGAGATAGTTTCCTTAAGTGTCTATTTTGAAAATGGTCTTGAGAAACTGTTGATGTTATGGACAATGATAGACAGCAACAGTTTACACCAACACATTTTCAAAATTATCACCAGTCAAACGCATATATATATATATCATATGAGTTTGAAATGAAAATTTACTTAAACCTTTAACTCTTTAATCCTCGAATTATTCAGAAAAAGTTAAATTTTTGCATAGAAAATGTCCATTTACAGACCAATAGAGAAGACTAATTTTGAAAATTTACCACTGGAGTGACTGGCTCTGTTATCGAGCCAGTCATTTCAGTGGTAAATTTTCTAAAATAGTGTTCTCTTGGTCTGAAAATGGACATTGCTGAAGACCACCACAGAAACCATTTTTTTGGCTGATATGAGTGTTAAAAGGTTAATGGTCAGAATTGGTCACGGAAATAAAGATATAATTTGATTTTTTAATATTTATTTTTTAATATTTATTTGCAAGCCAAGAAAAGATAATTTTTTTTAATTTGTTTATTACTGTACTCTTCCCTTGGCGTGTGAATGGACTTCCTCATGACCACTGCAGAGGCCAGTTTTCATTGGCTTAACCATAAAATGATTAAAGAAGCTTGTGATAGTTATTTGTCTATTAACCAATATTACATATTCTATTTTGATAATTGGTGGCACTTTCCAGCTCTTAAGCTGTTAATTATATAGAGACACATGTTATGGAAGATGCGTCTCCTTCACACAAAATGACTACCTAACACTCCAATAAAAATGTTTTTACCAATATTCTATTGATATAAATAGATCTTTACTCATGACAAAATTCTGACAAAAATACAGTTGTTATTACACCACAAAAACATCCATTACCGTTCAATCACTACTTGCTAAATCAACTACTCTGCATTTAGCTACCAGAATAAGATTTTTATGCTTGCTTACAAACCCCCCCCCCCATATGCTTATTCCATTTCTATGTATACCCTCAACCAGGATACTGGTAGGGTACACACCCAGCATATGACCTGATAGAAACTGGCACCAGTCTGTACTCACGCAGTGCTGGCGGCGGCTGAAGCCCCTGACCTCAACACCTATGCCAACGTCAAGTTTTTGGTCATACCAGTAGCCAGGAATGTTTTTAGATCGCCTGTGTCTAGCTTAATGCAATCAGGAAGTTCGGTAACTTCCGGTTTAGCAAGCACTTCCGGTTTGTGCTTAGTAGATTTGGGTCTCCAAGACCCGGGGCTACTGCCGGTTTCCATTCCTGGTCCTTCCTCTTCCACTTCCGGTTTTCTTCTTCCGGTTTGCATATTTCCGGTTCCTATGCTACTTCTGGGGTTTTTCACTTCAAGAGTATACTTACCTCCCTAATACTTTTGATATTGCTAAATATCGGCGTTCACTCAATAAACACTCAGAATAAAAACAGTTAGGTGCCCCTACTGGGCAGGTAGACAGAGGGTAGTCCGGCAGATGCCAGCCCCACCACCGCGCATACGCCGACTACTACTTCCTCTTTGCTAATTTATTGGCAGAGAGAACACATGTTTTTGTGGGTTTTTCAACTTTCACTGTTATCAACGCATTTTATAGTCTTAAGAGAGTGAATATATTAGAAGGATAGTACCTGGACATGTCGGATAAAGTGGCTTCGCCGGAGGAGGGCGCAGGATCCTTATATCAGGTGATTTCTAATATATTCTAGCGAGTTTTCCCCAGTGTAATGTGTTTCCGGGACTCGCGTTTACCGTGATAAGCGCCGGTTTTAGTTGTTTTATTTCAACATGGTGCTATATAAGACTAATCTCTCTCTGTGTTTATGTCCACAGGTATCGGTTATGATATGTAATGGACATCACAGCATCTGAGGGTTTGTTTCTCTCCACCAAGGTTCCATTTCCTACTAATACTGTTAGGTTATCTAACCAAGATTTTTATGCCCAGTGAGTCGGAGGCCTAGTATAAAGGTCTTCTCACTTTGCCCTCTTGATCCAATTCCTTCCCCTGAAGGTGGAGAGAGTTAAGAGGCGTACAGTTGGTGGAGTGCTCCAGTTCATCACGTTGGATGGTTTGTTTATACAAGGTATCAGGTATCTGAGTAATGATATGAGGTGAGGTTAATTATTTAAAGAAAATTAACTGTAATTGCCATTGTTATCGTTGTGTATCTGATGGGTGTGTAGTCTGAATAACCATTCAAACATGTTCTGGTTATGTATACAATTCGTCCGCACACCTTGTTGTTGGATCGGATCAATTTAATTTCTGTCATGGGATCATGACGTCATAATCAGCCTTGCTATTTATTAACAATTAAAGTTTTGTCCAACGCTGGTTTTATTCAATTATTGATCTTTATGATCTTTTCTCTCTCTTTTAGTTTGGTTTTGAGTTTCTAACCATAACAAAATTACTCATTGTCCTCGTCCTTTGTCCTGTTTCAGAGACCTAGTTGTTCGTCCTGTGGAGACTTCCTGAAAGATAGATTTGTGCCTCACCTTTGCTTTGGTTGTCGTCCCTGTGGGCCATTGCTTAAGTGTGAGGTATGCAAGCATGGGGGGGGGGGGCGACTTAATGTCTGAGTTTCTGTGTTTGCAGGCGAAGGACAAGGTAGTGGAGGAGGAGAGGAAGCTGAAGAGAGAGGGTGTAGGTAAGAAGGGTAAGAGGAAGGCCTCGTCCATGGTGACATGGAGGCCTTCCGGTCTGAGATGTTGGGAGAGATGAAGAGGACGATAAAGGACTTGGTTCCAGAGTTGCTACGTGGCATGCTTCCTGGACCAAATCCTTTGTCGTCCTCAGCGTCTGCTTCAGAGCAGGTAATCCCCACCTCTGAATCACCTTTCCGTAGGCCGGTTCCATTGTTCGACGATTCAGAGGTGGCCCCATTAGTGGGGGCGATCCACGACCCTGGCAGCAGGCTTGGTGCCGCGCTGAGGGGTTGTGGATGGCTGTCGCTGGAACCCGCGGGCTGCTTATCAGTCCAGGGGTATCCGCACGCCGCAGGTGCCAGTACCTCCTATGGCACCTTTCCTGGCCAGTCCGGGTTAGCTCTCTTTGCTGACCCGGAGTCTAAACTTTCTGGCCAGGAGGAGGAAGAGGATTACCTGTTAGGGTCGCCTTCTGGGGACGTGACCATGGATTATGACGTCTGTGCACCCCTCGCGGGGAATACAGGCGACATATTCCATGGCTCTACTCACGCAGGAGTTGAGTTCACGGCGCAGAAGGTGACCCTGGCCGATGCTGATGGCCAGCTATACCGCATACCTCGGCTTGCCGAGTGTATCGCTGGTGCTGGCAGGGGCCGTGGTGGGGCGGTATCTGCCCCGCACTCTACCACAGCGCCTGCCCCTGGTCAAGTCAGTCAATTTAGCATGCCTGTTCTTTCGGGCCCGCATACTTTCCCTGGCTTGCCAGGGGTATCAGCTTATCCGCCGTCAAGCTCTGCTGCTTGCGCTCGGGAGGAAAACGAAGGCCCCCCCGTCTTGTAGAGCACTCGCAGCTAGCCACGGAAGAGGATTGGTCGGACGCTTGCCAGTGGCTGGTAAGTGTTAGGCCAGATCTGCCCATGGAGCAGTCGGCTAGCCAGCGTGACCACAGGCCGTGGTTAGCTGGTAAGGCTACTGCTAGCGCAATGCCATCTCTGCCGCTGGCAGAGCATGTCGTTGACATGTTCGAGGCGGCGGAGACGTCCATCAAGGCGAATGGGCGTCTCGCGAAGGCCCCTCGCGAGGTGGCCAGGCCGCATCGTGCCCCTGGATTACCAGAGGTATGGTGTGGTACCCAAGCCGAGCGTGGATGACTGCGCGACTTTGGGTGAAGATGTGCGGCCAGGCTCCCGTTCTGACACGGGAGTCTTGTGTTCGAACGCGTTGCGTTCGGCCAATACGGCGTTCGTGATGCGGAGGAGAGTGGGAGAGCTTCGATTGCCGCTCTGTCCCACGTCTCCCAGCTGTTACAGGGGTTGTAACAGCATCCGCATCGCGCCAGCCAAGCCCGGTCACAGTCCAGAGAGCCATCCAGGATGGTATCAACCTGGCTCTGGACTGCATGACTCGGGCGGTGACCAGGAGTGTCCAGGCGAGGCGCACGTTTGCCTTGGACAATCTGTGCCCGTCCCAGGACCTGTATAATAGGCTACTGCGTACGCCTATGACAGGTCCTGGTCTGTTTGGAGGTGAGGGATGTAGGCACCTCCAGGAGACGGTTACTCTGGTCAACAACCAGAGGGAGCTGCGCGAGCAGTTTGAAGTGCTCCGTCAGGAGCGCGTTCACGCCGCACCCCCTGCGTATCGTCCCCTGCAGGCTCGAGGTGGAGGTGGCCAAGTCAGAGGCCACCCACCATCGCAGCGTCGGCCTAGGCCGCGTGCGATTCGGCCAGCAGTGAGAGGGGGCGCAGGCTCCTCAGGCGCAGTCAGCCAGGCAGCCACCCGCGCACCGAGGTGCGCGTGGTGCTGGGTGTGGCGCGCGGGGATCTGGTCATGGTAATCGTGCCTGATGGGCCGATTGCCACGGTGAGAACCACTCTGGTGTTTCTGGCGGAGGAGACAGTGCCACTCTTGCACTCCTTATGTCCACCTCTCTCCCTAGGTGGACCGGTGGGAGGCCAGCTGGCCGACCACACGCAAGAGTGGGAACGGTTGACTCAGGACCGTTTAGTCTTCCGATGGCTTTCAGTCGGGTATCATCCTGATTGGATGACAGGCCCGCCATCGCGACTGTCTCTAGTGCCAATCTGGACTCCAAATCCGAGAGATCCAGATCAAAGGTTGTGTATCGAGGAGGAGATAAATTCCCTCATACAAAAAGGAGCTATTCAGCCGGCACAAAAGTGTCCGGGCTTCTATTCAACCGTGTTCTTAGTAACGAAAAACACCGGAGGGTGGAGACCAATTCTCAAGCCGTTGAACAAGTTCATAGAGACGCCCAGTTTCAAGATGGAAACTGTGCACTCGGTGTTGGCAGGGTTAGAGAAGGGAATGTGGACAGCTTCAATAGATTTGAAGGATGCTTATTTCCACTTTCCCATACGTGTCAGTGTTGGCGCCTCTAATTCACCACCTGCAATGGTGGTTGAACACAGAGAATCTCTTGGTGGGTGTTATGCTAACCTCTCCCCACCCTCAGGTGACTGTGTATACAGATGCATCGATGGAGGGGTGGGGAGCTTGCCTGGAAGAATCCACGATATCAGGGCTTTGGAATCTGGAACAGTCAACGGAACATATCAATCTACTGGAGTTAAGAGCAGTAGTCCTGGGCCTGGAACATTTCTTACAGAAAGTTCAGGGCAAGATTGTTCTTATTCGTTCAGACAACTCAACAGTTGTGACTTACATAAACCGCCAGGGCGGAACGAAGTCGCCCAGTCTCTGTATGATGGCATGGAGACTGCTTTGTTGGTGCCTGGATCACAGGATTACCTTGAAAGCAGTTCATATTCCGGGAAGGTTAAATCTGCTAGCAGACTCATTGAGCCGAAGGATGAGTGTTTTACCGAGGGAATGGCAACTAAATCAATGTGTGGCGGATCGTCTGTTCGACCATTGGGGGAAACCCAACATCGATTTGTTCGCAATGAAGAAGAATGCGAAGATGACGACGTACGTCTCTCCGATTCCAGATCCAAGCGCTTTCGCAACAGATGCGTTAGCTATCAGCTGGGGGAGAATGTATGCATACGCATTCCCTCCAGCAATCCTGATTCCAAAAATTCTTCAGAAAATCAGACAGGAGGAATGCCAAGTGCTTCTGATCGCCCCGGATTGGCCAAGCCAATCATGGTATACGGATCTGCTGGACCTTCTGGTCTGCAATCCGGTTCCTCTGCCTCTGATGGACGACATTATCTTCCAGGGCAAGGCCCTTCACGACAATCCGTCAATGTTCAGATTGACTGCATGGATGTTATCAAGGAATCTAGAATTAAGGAGGGCTTTTCTGAGCAAGCAGCCATGTTTATGGCCAAAGCCAGGAGGGGGTCAACCTCCAGAGCATATAATTATAAAATCAACAGATTTGCAGAGTGGTGCTCAAAAAGATGTATTGATCCAATGGATTCATCTATTCAGGTAGTAGCTGATTTCCTCTGCCACCTGTATGATGCCTATAGCCTCAAGCCTAACTCTATTGCTGGTTATAAGTCAGCTTTAATGACTGTTATTCCTTGCTTGGCTAAGAGGGGAAGTGATGAAGTAAGTACATTAAATGTATTAATTAAAGGCATGGGCAATCTAAGACCAAGGAATCCCCCGGTGATTCCTTCTTGGAGTTTATCGCTAGGGCTTTAGGTACTAGGTGATAAGCCTTTTGAACCACTTAGTTCCATTTCTATGAAACTGTTAACTCTTAAAACTGTATTTTTAATTGCTGCCGCCTCGGCTAGGCGTAGGAGTGAGATTCATGCCTTATCAGCCGAGGAGGACCGTTTTATGGTTACAGGGGAAGGCCTTAAGTTGCTACCTAGGGTTAATTTCTTGGCTAAGAATCAGTCTTTGAAATATCCAGGTCAACCTATTTTTGTGCCTGCTTTAACTAGATATGATCCTAATTCTAAAGCATGGTGTCCCGTTTGGGCGCTACTTCAGTACAAACAGCATACTTCGGAGTGGCGACCGATCAGTCAGCGTTATGGTTGTCATATATTGAACCCCATGGCAGGGCATCTAAGGACACCATTTCCAGGTGGATTGTAGAGTGTATCCAATTTTGTCACAAATCCGCCACTGGTAAGCAGGTTGACATAGCCAAGGCTCACAGTGTCCACGGCGTAGTGGCTTCCACTGCCCTATTTAATGGGGTCCCTGTGGATGACATTATGTCCGTTGCTCAGTGGCACTGTGAGTCAAGTTTTACAGACCATTATCTCCGTGACACCTCAAATCCTCTCGCCTTGTCGATTTTGGAAAAATAATCGCTTTTATGATTTTTGAGGAGGGTTTCCTCATTGCTTATATACTTCACAATTAATTAATGGAAACAACCACTTTTTGGGACTGCATCGGTCTTCTCCACTGGGAAGAGGATGACAGCTGCCAAGTTCAACAAGGTCAGTCTTGTTCATGTGTTGTTCATTGTTGATTGTATTGTCACGTTACCCATTGTTATTAATATGGTGATGGTTTGTGTTTTGATGTGGTTCATCATTGAGAGTATACGAAAATGGAGCCTTTTCGTCTCTGTCCTATAGTACATGGCACTGGTACGTAGAGAGCATATGGGACATTGAGGTCATTCTGGTCTTCCTCCCAGGAAGGAAGGGGGGGGGGGGGGGAAGCGCATATGACATTCAGTCATCTCATCCATCGGTTGGTGTTAGCCGATGTTCATCAAATCCTGACTGTGTTTTCACACAGTTTCAGACGTTTAAGTGCCTTGAACGCGTGAAAGCGTATAGGGAAGAGCTGGTCTTTTGACCTCGCCTCCCTCCCGCCGAATTCCCTGTCGAATTCTGGCAATATCAAAAGTATTAGGGAGGTAAGTATACTCTTGAAGTGAAATAAACGAAATCTAGGATTTCTTTTTTCATGAGAGAGTTGATACTTACCTCCCTAGATACGGACCCGGCCTCTCCTCCCCACAGAGGCTCGGTCTTCAGGCTCTTAATAGTTGCATGTGTGTCAGCCAATAAATTAGTCAGAGGAAGTAGTAGTCGGCGCATGCGCGGTGGTGGGGCTGGCATCCGCCGGACTACCCTCTGTCTACCTGCCCAGTAGGGGCACCTAACTGTTTTTATTCTGAGTGTTTATTGAGTGAATGCCGATATTTAGCAATATCAAAAGTATTAGGGAGGTAAGTATCAACTCTCGTGAAAAAAGAAATCCTAGATTTCGTTTATTTTACTGTACATCCGGGTCTGTAGGATCCTGTTCAGTTTCCAGTTATCTACTTCCGGTTTGCGCATTTCCGTTTCCTATTTTTCCACTTCCGGATTTCGTACATCCAGGGTTAGGGTCATTTCCGGTTTTCATGGATCTTTCTGGTGTTCCAGGATTAACTTCCGGTTCTGTCTTCCTGTTTTGGATTTCCGGGGATAGAGAACTTCCTGGGGTTCCAGGTTTGTTCTTCAGGTCCGGTTTACATGTTCACTTTCCTATGATCTAGTCATCATCTTGCCTAAGAGTTAGTCTCTAAGAGTTATTTCCGTAATTGCTTTTAAAAAATTGGAATGTTTAATGGCTGAAAATATTCATACCAAGACATTGCCAGTTTTGAAGACTCTCTTGAAATTGTAGATAATCAGCATTTATTTTTTATCAGTGACAATTTTCAACATAATTAAAGACTTCCGACTGGTTGCCGTATGGGTTTTTTGTTGCAGCTTATTTTATATGCGCATATCATCAATTAATTTCGAATGGTCTCACTCAGCCGAGTCAGTCAGTATTTTACGCATTATCTCTAGATACGTAGTTTTCCTTTTCATCCAACTTTAGATAGCCAGTTGCCTTCGGGCCATTCGCCCTTTTTTCACGCTCTTTCTTCCTCTTATGTCAGCGGGTTGACATATTTATTTTAACCAAAGGGAGTTAATTTGTTGCCCTGATTCTAGCTTAATTCTTAGACTAAATCTGACAGTCGCTGAAAGGAAATAGAATCAGTAGATGATACATAGGGAAGAGAATGGCACCAAGAATAATGACCACAAGAACAAAAAGACGCAAAGAAAGGAGAAATAACCGATAAAGGGAAAATGAAGAAGGAATAAAAGCCGAGTTTTCTTCTGTGTCGTCAAGGTTTTCGGCGAGTCATTTCGCCCTGCTTTCATATCGCCTATATTTTGTTGTTTTCCCTTTTTATAGTGTAATTTTTTACTCTAAATCTCAGGGTTTTTTTTAATTTGGCAGTTGAATTTCATTCTAGGGGCATGATTAGTATGACGTCTCTGCGCGTGATTCAACCCATTAGTGTGTATTTCTCTTTATTTCATCATAAATGCTTATTTATGACGTCTTCATTTGTTTTTAATCAAGTATCAGTGTTTTGCGTATTTTACATTCGAACTGATCCCGGAGATTCATTATCAATCAATTAATCAATCAATCAATCCTTTTTTTGGCATATCAAAGACAATGACATACGCCATTACAGAGATGAAAGATGTTGGTTCTAAGACTATAAATATATTAAATAAATAAATAAAAAGTTTACCAGTTTAATGTGTAGGGCTATGTTTTAAGTTTACTGCCTCTCGGCTTAAATATCGGATTGTTTGGGATTTCTAATTCAACAATATATCAAATACCAGGACTCATGAAGCTGGCTAGTTTCCCAACGAAATTGATATGGACGTTGATTTATATAGGACACAGTTATGCAATCATTATAGGAACCTGCTTCATGTACAGGATGACGATCTGACGTATTGTGTCTGCATAGGATTTAAAGTACAAGCCGGAGCGGCTACGCAAACGTTGATTTAATCAATATCAATTTTTATTAGATCACCTTCTCCATTATTATATGATTTAAAAAGAAAAAAAATTGAAATTGGCTGCACCTATCAAGCGAGACAAAATTAGTAAACTCATTAAACTTTTTAAAGAGCGTTTGTCTCTCCTGATTGTATTGTGGATATTCCTTTATAAAGTGTTTTTTCATCCTCGATTGGGTTCCGTTTGCAAAGCTTACAGAATCGTAGATGAGTAGGTATTAGTGGTGTTTTGTGCGTATCTTCCTCAATTTTTGAGGTGTGTGGTCTTATCCATCTTTTATCATAGACTACCGTATAAACTTTTGGATTTGTTTTGTATACTAACTCATACCCAAATGTATCTGTATTATTATTATTATTTATTTTCAAAGCGGGTACGGGTGAGCTGGGTGGATTATGCTTTTTGCATTTGGTTTACGCTTAATAACTTCCGTTATAATAGGTGGATTTATTTCAAATTTGTTATGTCAACTCCTGATGACATGCCCTCAGTGGGTGGGTGGGTAGGTGGGGGAACATGTAATGTACATCGTCTAGTTGTTGTATATACCTGTATCTTACTCTTGTATAGATAGTTTTTATATCTGATTGTAAATATATTCAAACTGTAAATAGTTGAGGGCCTCGGGGAAGAACAGTTATTTGTACTGATCGAGTTTACTGTACCCTCTATAAATAAAGATATTATTATTATTATTATTATTATTATTATTATCCTGAGTTTTGTTAAGTTTCTGAGTTTTGTGAAATTCTTTGCAAATTGAAGATAATTTCAATGGCAAAGCTTTGTTTATATTTTGAACCCTGGTTATGTCAGATTCCAAGACAGTCAAAGGTTTGCCATAGTTCTCTTAACAGGCCCATGTCATGCATTCTATTCGTAGAATCGTGATGATGTCATCACAATTAAATTTCCCTTAGTTCCCTGGAGCGACGCCTTTTCTGGAGGGACTAATTTAACATTTCGAGTGGTGGTTTGGGAAGCCCTAACTTCATTTTTCTTACTATCTTGCTAAATTCAGTCACGATTTGATGTTTTTGAATTCCAGACGGGATTATTGCAGATTCTCAGGTACAGGATTTGGCTAGATCTTGATTCTAACCCCTCCCATAGGCTTACCATGGGTTTTCGGTTTGCCACGATATCTGGTTAAATCTCTTTAAATAAAATTATCTATAATATTTTCAGGGTTTTCAGCATTTTAATAAGTAGGGCTATACTTATATGATACTTTTTTCTCCATTCAAAGTACATGTAAGCGGTAAAATTAAAATAACCAAAATTAACGCGAGTTACCACTTTTCGTGAGGGCTAAGCATAAAGATATAGCCCAGGATTTTATGGTGGGAGCATCATGGCATATGTAAACTGTGTTTCTATGAGCAGTCCTCTTTAGCATATAGTAAGTTTGCCCCATCTTTAAGGGTGGCCCTTATCAAAAGGGCCAGATGTTCTTGGAGCTAGAACCCTTCTCTGCAGTCTTCTCCCAAATGGTCTTCTGTTCCTTCCCATCAGAAGCTATTAGCATTAGAGGGGTTGTTCGTTTTCTTTGATTGTCAAGGAGTCTATTATGTCTATAGAAGAGGCTCTACCTTGGAAAGTAGACCCAGGCTTCTGTTCAACGATCTTCATAGTTTTCAATTCTTATACGGTTGGCGTCCTTTTATCTTCCTGAGGAAGTTATATCTTCTTTCTTTATCTCATAAATTCAGGATGGAGTCCTCCCCTGTCGCAAGTTTATTTTTCAGGCATCCTTTTCTATCGATTGTTAGGCTGCCTATTTCATGTGACTCTTTTTACCTTTCCTTCTGAGGTATATGAGTTTTGCTTTCAAGGATAGGGTTCTAACAAGTAGTTCAGTCCTAGCAAGTTCTCACTCACCGAGTGGCAGTTTAAGAGGTTGGTTGCCGAAAGCGTTTTCAAGCTTCTGGGTCTTCCCCATGTAGATCTTTTTGCGACATGTCTGATTGCCCAGATCTTATCTTTCATGTCTCCCTTTTCTACTTCGAATAATACTTACCAGATGTACTATTATGATAATGTCTATTATCTAGTCTAGCTCAAACTAAACAATTAAAACTCTGTACTCTCCTGGTCCTGCCCATACTGTGTCCGTAGCCGCAGGTACCGAGTCAATTCCCAATCACAGTCAGATTCGTCTATTTTGCTCTCCATGCTAGTCGTGTTTTTGTAGCTCTCAAAATTTGCAATTTTTATCGGAATTAGCGGTTGTTTGTTTAATTCATTGCTGGAAGAATTTATACATTCGTGCTGTAATGACTGTTTGAAATTTCCTTATTTTAAAATGGTAGCCATTGTTGGAGTCGCCCGGTACTCGTTAACTTTTTAATCTTATCCGGGTACTCAGTTAATTTCTCTTGCGACTCGGTTCCTTCCAAGATGGATGCGCCCTTAGCCAAGATGGCGGCGCCCATGATTGATGTTTCGCTTTGGCTTGGCGTGTCTATGCACTCTGTTTATGCCGATTTTTAGCTCTCGCTTCATTGTCGAGGGTGTTTGTAGCGATCGGCGTTTATTTCTTGGCTGTATTAACGTTAGTTAGCTTCCAAGTTGTGTTTATTAATTTTCACTCAAAAAAATGTTTCAAATATTTCCTGCCTAAAGGCTTGATTATCATTAATTTAAGAGAAAGTTAATGTTTCTAAGTAATTCTACTTTACAATCAAGTCAATTGTGCATATTGCTCGTCATTGTATGTCATGTGCAGCGTTTTAATTCTTCTCTGTGTTTGCAGAAGGCCAAGAACCAGGACACTTTGTGCCACAAATGCAACCGGTTCATGAAGCGCAAGTACTCAGGTCATCATTGTGTGGCTTGCACGAAGTGCAAGGTGAGAAGTCCATGTGATGTGTGCGCCAAGTGGTCATCGGAATTGGTGGCAGAGTTTGATCATGATCATCGTGCGTGCTTGGAGAGAATCGCGAGGGACAAAGCGGCCAAGCTGGTTCAGGCATCAGTGAGAGGACTGGAAGATCGTCTGAATGAGCGAATGGATTCAGCATTGGGCGTATGAGCGGCCCAGTTCAAGGCAATGTTTGAGTCCTTGCAGTCCACGATCCCGACGATGCAGGCTGGTGCAGGGCAACCTTTCAGTGGCCCGGCTAGTTCTGCAGACGGACAAGCACCTGTCCCTTCTCCGATCTTTGCTCAAGAGCCGACAACGGAGGAGGAAGATCTTCTCCTAATGGAAGATTCCGGCATGCCGGATATTTCGTTGATGGCTAGACCAGGTACATCCCAGGGATCTCCCTCGGGATTTGTACGGGTTTGCCAAGCGGGTGGTGATGTCGACGTTCCGTCGGGCATTTTCCACCCAGATTTCGCTCAACCCGCGTTGTCATTGGAGCCGGGTTTTGCGGTTCCTAGCGGTATCCCGGCGGCATTAGGTGCGGCTCCTCTCGGAGTGCCAGCATCTACCGTGGTGAAAGCGGCTGTAGTCCCGCCTCCCGTGCTGGAGGTGATGGACTGTGGTGAATCCGTGTCCGGACACTGGCGCCGCTAGTAGTCGGGCTATGGACGCGCTTCATGTTGGGAGAAGTGTGGGCCATAGCTCTCGGCATGGATCATCGGTGACCTACTCATCCAAGGGTGAGAAGGAAGATGAAAACGGTAGTCCATTGATGGACGAGTCCGCTTTCTGCACCGAAGCTGAATGGGTGCAGGTCCTTGGCTGGCTGTCTGACCGTCTTGGGTTGGCATCGGATCAAGGATCTCAGCGCGATCCGGCGATGGAACGGATGTCAGAGCGAGCGGCTAGCGCTCTGTCAAGTGGCTCTTCGGCCATGCCGACGCTCCCTTTGGACACGCAGACTTCCGACATGTTGGAGGTTGCGGCATATCGTCTGGTTCAGCCAGAGTATGTGTTGCCCAAAGCCCCGAAGGGGATAAGGAGTAGGGTCTGTTTTCCGGAGCTGGCCAATCATCAGTATGCCCGGGTTCCACGGCTTTCCGTCAGGGAGCGAGAGGCACTGAATAGGCCATTGGCTGGTAAATCGAAGGGGCGTTCTCTTTAGATCTGTTTAATGAGCTAAAGCTCATTGAAGATACGGCGAGGGCAGCCATGGCTGCACTCTCGCATGGATGTACCGCCCTGCAGTGTATGCTGGCCTGTGTGGCAGAAGGTGGACAAGTGCCAGAGGCTGCTCCCGGAGTTGTTCGGGACACCATGCGCTTGTCCCAGGATTGCCTGGCCAGGGTGATCACCAGATCATTGGCGGAGTGAAGGAGAATGGTTCTCAATTGTGTAGAACAAGGACCTGAGATGAGGGCTGCATTATCTTCTGCGCCTTGCATTGGTCCAGGCTTGTTCGGCGGCTTGGCACGGCAAGCCTTATCCAAGGTCGCTTCAATGGTCGCTGAGCAGGAAGTAGTCGGCAAGTCGTGGAAGTCGACTAAGAGGACACAGCCGCAGCAGTCCTACAGGCAGCATTGGCGAGAGCAACAGAGGCAGCGCCAAAGATGGCCCTTCCATCCTTCTGGCCATGATGTCCATCGGGCATCTGGATCGCAGGGACCTGGCCGTTCGTCCTCATACAAGTCCTCTAATAAGAGGCCGTATGAGGAGGACAGGAAGGGTGGCGGTTCGGGTCACAGCGGTTATCATAAGGATAGCCGTGGCGGCGGTTCCGGGCCGTCATATTCCAAGAAACCGCGGGGTGGCCATGGAGGCCAGTCCTGACAGGTTTCCGGAGGAATCAGTTCCGGTGACGTCAGAAACGAAGGCAATTGAGAATCTTAACCCAATCGATTTAGCGTCTTATCATGCAATATCAACCACCAGCTGTGTGTAGATTCCTACCGTCGGAGGCAGACTTCAACTGTTCTCAAGCCAATGGGAACAAGTTGTGCGAGATTGTTTAGTCTGTCAGTGGTTAAGAAACGGCTACGAACCGGACTGACTCATCCGTCAATCGTTAGTTCCGTTAACATCGACTCCAGGGTGGACTCCCGTTCCAAAGGAATCCGATCGTCAAGATGCCATTTACTCAGAAATCGAAGCTCTTCAGCAGAAGAACGCAATCCATCTAGTCCGCAATCAGTCCTCCCTAGGCTTCTATTCGATGATGTTCCTCGTTCCGAAACGTACCGGAGGATGGAGACCAATTCTCAATCTCAAACCATTGAACAAATTTATTCTTTCTTCAAAATTTCAGATGGAGACTGTAGCAGCGGTGATGACAGGGCTGAGAAAAGGCTTGTGAGCAGTGTCGATAGATCTGAAGGATGCATATTTTCATATTCCAATGTCAATTCCTTTTCAGAAATACCTTCGCTTTGCATTCCAAGACAATGTTTGGGAATTCAATGCGCTTCCATTCGGCCTGACCACAGCACCGAGGGTCTTCACCAAAGTGGTTCTCGCCATGACTTCTTATCTTCGCAGGAGAAACATAGCTGTTCATACTTACATAGACGACTGGCTGCTGAAGGCGGGGAATCCAGTCACTCTGCACAACAATCTTCAGGTAGTCCTAGCCTTATTAAAGGATCTAGGATGGATTGTGAATCTAGAAAAATCAGAATTGACTCCATCCCAGGAGTTTGTTTATCTGGGAATATTTTTCAACTTCAGGGACGGCGTAGCTTTTCCAGTGGAGAGCAGAGTCAAGAGTTTGATTGCAGTACTGGAGTCAGTTTCTCTACGAGCCTTTCTGACAGCGCGCCAATTTCTCAGGATACTGGGTTTACTAGTGTCTCTGGAGAAAGTGGTTCTTTAAGCGGCACTCAGGCACAGGCCGATTCAGATGTATCTAATGTCATTTTGGGCTCAGAGAACGGATCCGTTATCTCTGAAGATTCCAGTAAAAGAACCATTGATATTCCATCTTCAGTGGTGGTTATCAGAGCAGAATCTCCTGTGAGGTGTTCCTCTACAACCTCCTCAACCACAGATGTCCATCTTCACAGATGCATCGACAACGGGTTGGGGGGGGGGCGATATTGGATGATCAGTCAGTGTCAGGGGAATGGGATCGGACCAATGCGCAGAAACATATCAATGTTCTCGAATTATTAGCAGTCACATTAGCACTTCAAAAATTTGAGAGCTTAATCCGAGACAAGATTGTCCTAGTAAGGACAGACAACTCAACAGTGGTGTCTTATTTAAACCGCCAAGGCAGGACGAGATCACCGGAGTTGTGTATGATGATTTGGAACCTTCTGCTGTGGTGCCAAGAGAGGAATGTTATTCTTCGGGCAGCACACATTCCATGAAGACTGAACATCTTAGCGGATGCTCTCAGTCGAAGGACGGTTTGTCGTCCGACGGAATGGCAGCTCAACCAATCGGTAGCGGAGGTTGTATTCAAACATTGGGGCAAGCAATGAAACAAAACGCAAAGATGGTCACATACGTGTCACCGATCTAGGACCCGCTAGCTCTAGCAGTAGACACACTGGCGATAAGTTGGAAGGGAATGTACGCATATGCGTATCCTCCAACGATTCTCATCCCAAAAGCTCTGGCAAAGATAAGAGAGGGTATGTGCCAAGTACTACTGATCACCCCTTATTGGCCAGGCTGATCATGGTTTACGGATCTGCTGGACCTTCTGGTCTGCAATCCAATCCCTCTTCCAGACAGAAGAGATCTAATCTCCCAGAACAGGGGTCTGTACTTCCACGACAGACCAGGAATGTTCAAATTGACTGCATGGATGTTATCAAGCAGCGTGCAATTAAGGGTGGCTTTTCTGAGCAAGCAGCGAAGTTTGTCGCTTCAGCCAGAAGAGGGTCAATCACAAAAACATATAATTATAGAATCAACAAATTTGCAGAGTGGTGTAAGGGAAGAGATATCGATCCCTTTTCTGCATCTGTTCAACACGTAGCAGATTTTATCTGTCATTTATACGATGTTGACAAACTTGTACCTTCAACCCTAGCAGCATATAAGTCTGCATTAGCTTCAGTCATTCCCAGTCTGGCCATTGAAGGAGTGGAAAATGACACTTTAAATGAAGTTATTAAAGGAATGAGCAATCTGCGACCTAGACAGCCAATTCCTATCCCATCATGGAATCTATCTCTTGTTCTACAGGTTTTAGCACGTCTTTGTTTCCTGGCAAAGAATCAGTCACTTAAATCTCCAGGACAGCCGATCAATTTGCCAAGTTTAACTAGACATGACCCAAACTCTTCTGCTTGGTGTCCTGTCAGATGTCGGAAAATGTATAAAAAACTGAGGAGTGGAGAGATGACCCGAAATCTCTGTGGTTATGTCTCAAAGCTCCTAATTTGCGCGCCTCGAAAGATACTATTTCTCCTTGGATAGTCGATGCTATTCAGATGTCGCACAAAATCGCTACAGGAAAGCTGATTGATCGTGCGAATGCCCATCAGGTCCGAGCACTAGCAGCATCATCGACCCTTTATAAGGGTGTCTCATTAGAGGTGATGTCTGTAGCACAATGGCATGCCGAGTCGTCATTTACTGATTTCTACCTTCGCGACATCTCCAGCACACTTAATCCGGTAGCCGTCGCCAATTTATCGAATCTGAACTAAGCTACATACGACCACTATTTTGCACACATCACAAGTTCTTCCACTGAACAATGGCCATGCACATGACCTGAGAACAACCGTGGATTGGGCCGAGCTCCTGTGATGAACTAAAAGACCAAGTACTCAAAATGGTGAGTGTTTACATTAATTTAGTGACTATAAATAATTTACTTACAGTCGAAATACCAGACTGCTTAGGTAAATAGTCTGGTGTAAGAGTATATTTATCCTCTCAAACAGACATTAGACTCATTCCAATTTGAAAACTTAATCGATATACTGATATTTTTTCAAAATTAGAAGTTGTAGTAGCTTCTTTGCACTCTACTGGACTGCCCTAGCCCTAGACTTGGGGCTAACACGGGTCTGGTGGGTGTTGCATCCCCTTTTCGACAGCCCTCTGGATTTTGTGGGACAAAAGAGGGTGGGGAGCGCGGTCTAGACCATGGAAGTTTAGCACTCTATGAGTCAGATGGCAGAACCCAAGCGTATGCCAGGCTTTTAGTCTCTTCACAACCTTCTCTGTTGGATGGTAGATGAGTGCTGGTTCGAGCCTCACCTCCTCCCACCGGTATTTCTTGGCTGTTGAAATCTGGAGTTTATCATATAGTACATCTGGTAAGTATTATTCGAAGTAGAATCAAAAAAGCATCTGCTTTTGTTTCTACGAGAATTTGTAATACTTACCAGATGTACTATGGCCCTACCTCAGCCGCCCCGCTGAGGTGAGGCTGAGCTGCTTTCGCTGTTTGTCAAGACAAATATAAGACGAATCTGACTGTGATTAGGAATTGACTCGGTACCTGTGGCTATGGTATTCCCGGACACAGTATGGGCAGGACCAGGAGAGTGCGGAGTTTTAATTGTTTATTTTGAGCTAGACTAGCTATTAGACATTATCATAATAGTACATCTGGTAAGTATTACAAATTCTCGTAGAAACAAAAGCGGATGCTTTTTTTATTTGGCCAGTCAAGTTTGGGTGATGATCGCACTGTCTCAGTTCTTAACAGGATTGTTGGAGTTCATGTTCCTTTCAATATTCCTGATTCTAATGGTTCTGATGATAGTCATGGACCAGTTTAAAGAATTTCTTAGAGCAGCACCCTTTTGGTCAAAGAGGATCTGATTGGTAGCCTTTGTCGATCTTCTGGTCAGATTTTGCTAGCCTTCTCCCAGTATCATCAGATCTCGCTCAAGTAAGGGGCTTACATCTTCATCCAATCAAGAATTCTTCATCCTGTTTGGAGAATTTTCGAGTGTCCGGTCTCTGTGAGATCAACTTTTCTTCAAGATCTCAGGAAATCATTGTCTCTTCCAGGAGGGAGTCGATCTGTCGAATTTGTACAAATGTCAACTATTAAATCTTTGGAGTATGGGTTTTAAAGCATGGTTTCTTGCCTGATTCCATTTCTATTTCCTAGGTGTTAGCTTTTTAATCGTATCTATTCATTTCATTTCATTTATCAGCTATCACCATTAGGGGTTATAGATTTCTTTGGCTTCTTCTCTTCCTTGTCTTCTGAATGCTGATATCAAGGATTTGAAGATTCTCAATGGTTTTATTAGAGGATTGGGCAATATTCGTCCTCCAGTGTCTAAGCCTTTGTCTTCCTGAAATTTAGCCGTGATTCTTCAGTTTTGGCAGGTCACCATTTTGAGCCAGTTTGTTCTATCAGTCTCAAACTATTGACTCTTAAGGCTGTTTTCCTTGTTGCTGCCTCTTCGGCTAGGAGAAGACCCGAAATTCATTCTCTTTCCACAGAAAAAGACAGATTTATCGATTCTGGGGACGGTCTGATTTTATATCCCAGAAGGGATTTTTTATCGAAGACCCAGTCTAACCGTTACTCAGCCAAACCTATTATTCTTAAATTTGTATTGTCTTTTTCGCCATCTCACAGATTCTGGTGTCCTGTCAGGGTCTTAAAAGTCTATAGACCAATTTTAAAAAGATCCGATTCTTCGCACTTATGGGTTTCGTATGCGGAGGAAGTGCTAGACCAGTTTCTAAGTTCACATTTGTCAGATGGATCTGTGAGACCATAAAATTATGCTATGAGATTGCCTCCCCAGGTGAGGTGAATTTAGCCCATGTCAAGGCTCTCGACTTTCATTGAATGGCTTCCTCCTTCGCTCTTTTCGCTGGCTCATCATTGGATGATGTAATGAATGCAAGTCGCAGGTTCGAAATCTGAATCGACTTTTACATACCTCTTTCTATTTAAAGGATCAAAGCCCAGCGGCCTCCTTTTTTAGAAATATAATGTTTTTAACAAAACAAGACAAGGACCATTTACCAAGCACATCTCACCAAATTCGTTAGTCTGTATGTTTGTCAGATATGGTGGGAATATTCTCTTGTTATGTTTATTTCATTGAGTTGACAATTTTACTTGTTTGATAATCACTGTGTGATTTGTTGTGGATGCACTATTATGTTATTTTATTAACATTTGGATATGAGTTGTTTAATTTTTATCCTTGTTTAATCATTCTCATATCTCCACCCACCAAGGGTTGTTTAGTGGGGCACTGACCAAATCTATGGGTTTAGCAAGTAGTGATTGAATGGTAATGGATGTTTTTGTGGTGTAATAACAACCCCCAACAGACCCCCCCCCCCCTTGTGGGTTGGTCTGTAGTTTTATTAACCACTATCAAACATACTTACCATTCAATCACTACGACCCGGCCTCAACCACCCCGCGTGGGGATGATTTGAGAATCGGTTTGTAATATTTGGCACCTAAATTTAGAAAAGTGAATCTGTTTCCTATTTGGGCTCCTATGTGCATGCGCGAGCGTGCTCAGTGACAGGTGTCACCAAGGAGTGAGTACAGACTGGTGCCAGTCTCTATCAGGTCATATGCTGGGGGTGTACCCTACCGGTAGCCTGGTTTGGGGTATGCATAGAAATGGAATAGGCATATGAGGGTTTGTAAGCAAGCATAAAAATCTTATTCTGGTGGCTAAATGCAGAGTACCGTGATTTCTTGACTAAAGGCCGCCCTCGAATATAGGACACTGTCCCAAGTTTAACCAAAATCCACCCAAAAATCTCTTGTATTCAAGTATAAGATGCTGTTAAATTTAGAAAAAAATGTACCTTTAAAAAATCGAAAATTGGTATAAAAAATAACCATCACTCAGCACTATGTTTAATGCATGACTAAAAATTATCATGGTGGAAGAGAAATTATTAAATAGGACCGCCTAAATATTGTGTATCTTCAATAAAGATCGTTTATTGCATCAAAACCAATCTAATTTTGGCATAACATATCTCCTTGAAAACATAGAAATCACGTGATAGAAACAGATTGTAATGGCCCTTTTGCGTTTGGAGGCGCTGTGTGATCTTATGCGCTAACAATAGTTGGTTATCTGGCTCTTTTGTGATTGGAGGCGCTGTGTAATCTTATGCGTTAACGGGAGTTGGTTATAAAATGGGTATGGGAATATTCAGGTGGTCACTAGTTGTAATGACTCTTTTGCGTTTGGAGGCGCTGTGTGATCTTATGCGCTAGCAAGAGTTGGTTATCTGGCTCTTGTGATTGGAGGCGCTGTGTAATCTTATGCGCTAATGGGAGTTTGTTTTCAAACTGGTACGGGAACATTCAGTTCCTATCGCACAATGATGTTATATAGCAATTTCCGAGTCCAGAATATTTAGATCCGAGTAATCGCTCTAATTAGAATAAAGATCTTTTGCGATTGGAGGCGAATCACGTGATTTTTACATGTATCTTTTCTCGACGCCATTTTATGTCAAATTCTGGATTCATTTTGATGTAATAAGTGATATGTATTAAAGAATAAGCAATATTTAATAATTTCACTTTCACTTGGTGTTTTTGGAGTATACATTAAACATAGTCATCAGGCGGCGCGAATTGTCTAGGGTAACATTTAGTTCAATTTCCGTGGTATAATCTGTGACTTTTTAAGAAAAACTGACCCAAAAATGTGCAGAATGAATGTTCTCGATTATAGAACGCACCCCCCTTTCTAGTACATGTATTTTGACAAAAAAAACTGTGTCCTTTAGTCAAATTTTAATGGTAGTTGATTTAGCAAGTAGTGATTGAACGGTAAGTATGTTTTATAGTGGTTAATAAAACTACAGACCAACCCACAAGGGTGTTCTGTTGGGGGTTTCCCTTCATGTAGCTGTTTACAATTTGTCTGCCTGAATACAGGGAACTAGTAGAGAGGCACTCATACTGTTATGGATTCAGTGCTTTGTTTAAATATGTCTAGTATTTTTCGACATTCTAGCTAGTATATTGTTAATTGATCAACTGTAATTAGAAGGGTTTAATTTTGAACCCTGTTTCATTTTACTTAATGAGGTGAGAAGTTCTGGTCAGTTTGACATGCCTTTTGACCCTTTAACACTCAAATTTGTTTTAAAAATGCAAATTTTCTCATAGTAAAATGTCCATTTGCAGAACAAGAGATTCTTTTTGAGAATTTCCAGTCATTGCAGTCATAAATTTTAACAAATATTCTTCTCTTAGTCTGCAAATAAAGTGTGTTAAATGCTTAATAGTCTTTATAATGTTTCATCTGTGGACGCATTTCTATTTACAAATTACTGATTAACCCTCAAATCTTGCTATTTCAATAATTCAAAGCGGCCATAGAGGTAAGCAGGTTGATATTTGAAATGGATTTAATTCAATAAAGCTACAGACTTTGAGTCAAATTTTTATGTTTGAAATAATTATAAAGAAGGTGTCTGATTCTTACAGGTAAAAGTGCGAGAATCAACAACCATTGATGACATTGAAGGACAGGTAAATCTTGTGATTGTGCGTCAGTTTGGACTGGAAGGAGTTGTAAATCTACAATGGCGTCTTAGTGCGGAGGCACAGACAGACTTCCAGGAACCGATGTATGGAGTGGTGACATTCTCACCGGTCAGTATAGATGTATAAAAATATGGGAGATTTGATGTTAGAGATGAAATTTAATTCTAATGATTGAAATTTGTCAGTCATTGCAATGGAAGGACGGATCAGTCACTCAACTATCTGACATCAAAATATTGATAAGTCTGTCATGAATGTGTATGAATTGTGTCTTTGGTGAATTTACAATTTAGTAAACATTGTTGAACATTTTGAAATACAAAATATTCAACAGCTTATCTACAGATAAGCTGTTGAATATTTTGAAATTCAAAATAATAATCAATGTTTACTAAATTCCTATTTTGAAATTTAGGGTCTGAGAATTCAGGTTTCAAACTTTCAAATCAATACCAACACATGTACAAAGTGGGCTGAGCTTAGCTAAGAATAGGAAGGGTAGAGCTAGAAATGGGTCCCGACATCACTACCGGCGTCTATTTTGACCTTGTTGAGGAAACAAGAATTAACTGTATCATGGCGAAGTCGGACAAAAGTGGCCAATGTAGTGGTCTTGAAGAATGTCCATTTACAGACCAAGAGCAGACTTTTGAAAATTGACCACTGAAATGACTGACTCAGTAAGCGAGCCAGTCATTCCATTGGTAAATTTTCAAAAATAGTCTTCTCTTGGACTGCAAAAATTTGGATTTTCTTGACCGAATTTAGCCATTTAAGTGTTAAAGGAATATTAATTTCACATCAAGAGTATACTTACCTCCCTAATACTTTTGATATTGCTAAATATTGGCTTTCACTCAATAAACACTCAGATTAAAACAGTTAGGTGCCCCTACTGGGCAGGGAGTCAGAGCGTAGTCTGGCGGATGCCAGCCCCACCACCGCGCATGCGCAGACTAGCACTTCCTCTTTGCTAATTTATTGGCTGAGAGACAACACATGCTTTTATGTTAGAATCTTTCCATACTCTTTCAAAGCTTTTTAAGACTATTAGATAGAAGTTTATCCCTGACAAAGATGGCTGAGAGAGTGACTTCGCCACAGGAGGGCCTTGGACCTTTAAATCAGGTGACTTCTAGTAAAATTAGCGAGTTTTGTCCCGTTGTAATGTGTTTCCGGGACTCGCGCTAAACGTGATAAGCGCCTTAATTAGTTGGTTTATTTCAACTAGGTGCTATATAAGACTAATCTCTCTTTGTGTTTATGTCCACAGGTATGTGTGAAGGAGAAATAATGGACATGACATCAGCAGAGGGTTTGTGTCTCTCCACCATGGTTCCATTTCCTACTAATACTGTTAGGTTATCTAACCAAAAATTCTATGCCCAGTGAGTTGGAGGCCTATTATAAAGGTCTTCTCACTTTGCCCTCTTGATCCAATTCCTTCCCCTTGAGGTGGAGAGAGTTAAGAGGCGTTCAGTGGTGGAGTGCTCCAGTTCATCAGGTTGGATGGTTTGTCTAGACAAGGTGTCAGGTATTAATTATTGATATGAGAAAGGGAGATAATTAACACTATTTGCCATTGTTATCAGAATTTATCTGATGCTTGTGTAGTCGAAATGTCCATTCTGCACATGTTCTGGTTAGAGATACAATTCGTCCTTGCACTGGGATGTTTGTTGGGGATCGATTTTGTCCTGTCATAGGATTAATGACGTCATAATCAGCCTTGCTCTTTATTTACAATTAAAGTTGTCCGAAGCTGGTTTCTGATAAAAATTATGATCTTTATGATCATTTTCCTTCTCTTGAGTTGGTGAGTTTTCTAAGCTTAACTAGTTTGCTCATACTCCTCGTCCTTTGGCCTTTTTCAGAGACCTGGTTGTGCGTCCTGTGGACGATTTTTGAGGGACAAGTTTGGCCCTCATCTCTGTTTTCAGTGTAGCCCCTGTGGTCCCTTGCTTAATTGCGAGATATGTAAGCACTGGGGGGGCGAGCTAATGTCCGAATTCTTGTGCTTGCAGGCGAAGGACAAGGTGGAGGAGGAGAAGAAGAAGCTGAAAAAAGAGGTCGTAAGTAAGAAGGGTAAGAGGAAGGCCTCGTCCGCGGTGGACATGGAGGCCTTCCGGACCGAGATGTTGGGAGAGATGAGGAGGACAATAAAGGATTTGGTTCCAGAGTTGCTTCGTGGCATGCTTCCTGGACCAAATCCTTTATTGGCCTCATCATCTGCTTCGGAGCAGGTAATCCCCACCTCTGAATCAACGTTCCTTAGTACGCTTCCGTTGTTTGAAGATTCAGAGGTGGCCCCATTAGAGGGGGTGTTCCACGGCCCTGGCAGCAGGCTTATTGCCGCGCCCAATAGGGACCGTGGACGGTCGTCGCTGGAACCCGCGGGCTGCTCATCAGTCCAGGGGTATCCGCACACCGCGGCTGCCAGTACCTCGTATGGCACCTTCCCTGGCCAGTCCGGGTTAGCTCTCTTTGCTGACCCGGAGTCTAATCTTTCTGGCCAGGAGGATGAGGATTACCTGTTGGGGTCGCCGTCTGAAGACGTGGCCATGGAATATGACGTTTGTGCGCCCCTCGCGGGGAATACAGGCGCCCTTTTCCACGGTTCTACTCTCCCAGGGGTAGAATCCACGGTTCAGACTGTGGCCCTGGGCGCTGAAGGCCAGCGGTACCGCATACCTCGGCTTGCCGAGAGTGTAGCTGGTGCTGGCCGGGGCCGTGGTGGGGCGGTATATGCCCCGCGCTCTACCACGGCGCCTGCTCCTGGTCAAGCCAGTGAGATTAGCATGCCGGTATTATCAGGCCCGCATGCTCTCCCTGGCTTGCCAGGGATATCAGCGTATCCGCCGTCAAGCTCTGTTGCTTGCGCTCAGGAGGAAGACGAAGGCCCCCGTCTTGTAGAGCGCTCGCAACTAGCCACGGAGGAGGATTGGTCTGACGCTTGCCAGTGGTTGGTGAGTGTTAGACCAGATCTGCCCGTGGAGCAGTCGGCTAGCCAGCGTGAACACAGGCCGTGGTTAGCTGGTAAGCCTACTGCTAACGCTATGCCTTCTCTGCCGCTGGCAGAGCATGTCGTTGACATGTTCGAGGCGGCGGAGACGTCCATTAAGTCGAGTGGACGTCTCGCTAAGGCCCCGCGCGAGGTGGCCAGGCGTTGCCGCATCGTGCCCCTGGACTACCAGCGGTACGGTGTGGTACCAAAGCCGAGCGTGGATGACCGCGCGGCTTTGGGTGAGGATGCGCGGCCAGGCTCCCGTTCTGACACGGGAGTCTTGTGTTCGAACGCGTTGCGTTCGGCAAATGCCGCGTTGCGTGATGCGGAGGAGAGTGGGAAGGCTTCGATTGCCGCTCTGTCCCACGTCTCCCAGCTGTTACAAGGGGTGGTAACAGCATCCGCATCGCGCCAGCCAAGTCCGGTCACAGTCCAGCGAGCCATCCAGGATGGTATCAACCTGGCTCTGGACTGTATGACGCGGGCGGTGACCAGGAGTGTCCGGGCAACGCGCACTTTTGCCTTGGATAATCTGTGCCTGTCCCAGGACCTCTACAATAGGCTACTACGTACGCCTATGACAGGTCCTGGTCTCTTTGGAGGTGAGGGATGTAGACACCTCCAGGAGACAGTTACTCTGGTCAATAACCAGAGGGCGCTGTGCGAACAGTTTGAGGTGCTTCGTCGTGCCAACGTTCGCGCCGCACCCCCTGTGTATCGTCCCCTGCAGGCTCGAGGTGGTAGTGGCCAGGTCAGAGGCCAACCACCATCGCAGCGCCGGCCTCGGCCGCGTGCGATTCGGCCAGCAGCGAGGGGGGCGCAGGCTCCTCAGGCGCAGTCAGCCAGGCAGCCGCCCGCGCACCGAGGTGCGCGCGGTGCTGGTCGTGGCGCGCGAGGATCTGGGCGGGGTAATCGTTCCTGATGGGACGGTTACCGCGGTGAGAACCGCACCGGTGTTTCTGGCAAAGGAGACAGTGCCGCTCTTGCACTCCTTATGTCCACCTCTATCCCTAGGTGGACCGATGGGAGGCCGACTAGCCGACCACATGCAAGAGTGGGAACGGTTAACTCAGGACCGTTTAGTCTTGCGATGGCTTTCAGTCGGGTATCATCCCGATTGGATGACAGGCCCGCCATCGCGACTGTCTCTGGTGCCGATCTGGACTCCAAATCCGAGAGATCCAGATCAAAGGTTGTGTATCGAGGAGGAAATAAATTCCCTCATACAAAAAGGAGCTATTCAGCCGGCACAGAAGTGTCCGGGCTTCTATTCAACCCTGTTCTTAGTAACAAAGAACACCGGAGGGTGGAGACCAATTCTCAACCTCAAGCCATTGAACAAGTTCATAGAGACGCCCAGTTTCAAGATGGAGACTGTGCGCTCGGTGTTGGCGGGGTTAGAGAGGGGAATGTGGACAGCGTCGATAGATTTGAAGGACGCTTATTTCCACATCCCCATACACAGGAGTTTCCGTCGCTTCCTGAGATTTGCATTCCAAGGCAGACAGTGGGAATTCAGGGTGCTACCCTTCGGAATTTCCACGGCTCCTCGGGTTTTCACCCGTGAGGTTCTTGTGATCACCGCATACCTCCGCAGGAGAAGCATAGCAGTCCACACGTACATAGACGACTGGCTGTTGAAAGCGCACACCCAGGAAGGTTTATCGGCCAGTCTGGAGATTGTTTTGAAGACTCTCACAGACTTGGGCTGGATGATCAATTTCCCAAAATCAGAGCTGACTCCATCCCAGAAGTTTGTTTACCTGGGGATGTTCTTCGATCTAGAGACAGGATATGTTTTTCCTACTCAGGAGAGAGTTCAGAAACTCATCTCATTGATTCAGTCAGTGTGCGACAGTCGTCATGTCCTGGCATGGGTTTACTTGAGAATGCTGGGGTTGATGGTTTCATTGGAACCAGTCATTCCTCAGGCCGCCTTACGCAGGCGGCCGATCCAGTTATTTCTCATGACACAATGGACCCAGAGTACAGGTTCGCTGGACTCGAACGTGTCAGTGTTGGCGCCTCTGATTCATCACCTGCAATGGTGGTTGGACACAGAGAATCTCTTGGTGGGGGTTATGCTAACCCCTCCCCACCCTCAGGTGACTGTGTATACAGATGCATCGATGGAGGGCTGGGGAGCTTGCCTGGAAGAATCCACGATATCAGGGCTTTGGAATCTGGAACAGTCAAAGGAACATATAAATCTACTGGAGCTAAGAGCAGTAGTCCTGGGCCTGGAACATTTCTTACAGAAAGTTCAGGGCAAGATTGTTCTTATTCGTTCAGACAACTCAACAGTTGTGACTTACATAAACCGCCAGGGCGGAACGAAGTCGCCCAGTCTCTGTATGATGACATGGAGACTGCTTTGTTGGTGTCTGGATCACCAGATTACCTTGAAAGCAGTTCATATTCCGGGAAGGTTAAACCTGCTAGCAGACTCATTGAGCCGAAGGATGAGTGTTTTACCCACGGAATGGCAACTAAATCAATGTGTGGCGGATCGTCTGTTCGACCATTGGGGGAAACCCAACATCGATTTGTTCGCAACGAAGAAGAATGCGAAGATGACGACGTACGTCTCTCCGATTCCGGATCCAAGCGCTTTCGCAACAGATGCGTTAGCTATCAGCTGGGGGAGAATGTATGCATACGCATTCCCTCCAGCAATCCTGATTCCAAAAATTCTTCAGAAAATCAGACAAGAGGAATGCCAAGTGCTTCTGATCGCCCCGGATTGGCCAAGCCGATCATGGTATACGGATCTGCTGGACCTTCTGGTCTGCAATCCGGTTCCTCTGCCTCTGATGGACGATATTATCTTCCAGGGCAAGTCCCTTCACAACAATCCGTCAATGTTCAGATTGACTGCGTGGATGTTGTCAAGGAATCTAGAATTAAGGAGGGCTTTTCTGAGCAAGCAGCCATGTTTATGGCCAAAGCCAGGAGGGGGTCAACCTCCAGAGCATATAATTATAAAATCAACAGATTTGCAGAATGGTGCTCAAAAAGATGTATTGATCCAATGGATGCATCTATTCAGGTAGTAGCTGATTTCCTCTGTCACCTCTATGATGCCTATAGCCTCAAGCCTAACTCTATTGCTGGTTATAAGTCAGCTTTAATGTCTGTTATTCCTTGCTTGGCTAAGAGGGGAAGTGATGAAGTGAATACATTAAATGTATTAATTAAAGGCATGGGCAATCTAAGACCAAGGAATCCACCTGTGATTCCGTCTTGGAGTTTATCGCTAGTGCTTCAAGTACTAGGTGATAAGCCGTTTGAACCACTTAGTTCCATTTCTATGAAACTATTAACACTGAAGACTGTGTTTTTAATTGCTGCGGCCTCGGCTAGGCGTAGGAGTGAGATTCATGCCTTATCAGCCGAGGATGACCGTTTTGTGGTTTCAGGGGAAGGCCTTAAGCTGCTACCTAGGATTAATTTCTTGGCTAAAAATCAGTCGTTGAAATATCCAGGTCAACCTATTATTTTGCCTGCTTTAACTAGATATGATCCTAATTCTAAAGCATGGTGTCCTGTCCGGGCGCTTCGCCGGTACAAACAACGTACGGCGGAGTGGCGCACCGACCAGTCAGCGTTATGGTTGTCATATATTGAACCCCATGGCAGGGCTTCTAAGGACACCATTTCCAGGTGGATTGTAGAATGCATTCAGTTTTGCCATAAATCCGCCACCGGGAAGCAGGTTGACGTGGCCAAGGCTCACAGTGTCCGCGGCGTAGTGACATCCACTGCCCTATTTAATGGGGTCCCTGTGGATGATATTATGTCGGTGGCTCAGTGGCACTGTGAGTCAAGTTTTACAGACCATTATCTCCGTGACACCTCTAATCCTCTCGCCTTGTCGATTTTGAAAAAATAACTAGGCATATATATTTTTGATGGGGTTTCCTCATTGCTTATATATTTCACAATTAATTTATGGAAACAACCACTAATTTGGGACTGCATCGATCTTCACCAATGGGAAGAGGATGTCAGCAGCCATTTCAACAAGGTCAGTCTTGTGTATGTGTTGTCCATTGTTGATTGTCTTGTCACGTTACCCGTTATTTATATGATGATGGTTTTGTGTATTTATGTGGTTCATTGTTGAGAGTATACGAAAATGGAGTTTTTTCGTCTCTGTCCTGTAGTACATGGCACTTGTACGTAGAGAGCGTATAGGACATTGAGGTCATTCGACTCTTCCTCCCAGGAAGGAGGGGGGGAGCGCATATGACATTCGGTCATCTCTCATACATCGGGGGTGTTATCCGATGGTTAGTCAAATCCTGACTGTTTTTCATACAGTTTCAGAAGTTTAAGTGCCTTAAACGCAGAAAAGCGTATAGGGATGAGCTGGTCTTTTGACCTCGCCTCCCTCCCGCCGAATTCACTGTCGAATTCTGGCAATATCAAAAGTATTAGGGAGGTAAGTATACTCTTGATGTGAAATAAACGAAATCAAGGATTTCTTTTTTCACGAGAGAGTTGATACTTACCTCCCTAGATACGGACCCGGCCTCTCCACCCCACAGAGGCTCGGTCTTCAGGCTCTTTATAGTTGCATGTGTATCAGCCAATAAATTAGTCAGAGGAAGTGCTAGTCTGCGCATGCGCGGTGGTGGGGCTGGCATCCGCCAGACTACGCTCTGACTCCCTGCCCAGTAGGGGCACCTAACTGTTTTGATCTGAGTGTTTATTGAGTGAAAGCCAATATTTAGCAATATCAAAAGTATTAGGGAGGTAAGTATCAACTCTCTCGTGAAAAAAGAAATCCTTGATTTCGTTTAGTGTGTGGTTATCATGCAATTGAAATTTTTATTTTATAGATTTTGCAATTTAATCTTGCTTCCACCAAGCCAGATAGCTCGATCACATGTACAACCTACATATTATCAAAATATGTGGTTGTCATAGTCGAGTACTCTGTACTATTTCTGGAATAACAAAGCCTGCTGGCTAGTGACTAAGTTTGGCTAGTATCAAGGGCTGTGTATAGTAAACTAAAGCTTGTTACCTCTAATATATTGGATTTCCTCGTCTCTGCAGCTTGAAACAAGGAAAAGCATTACATTACAAACACGTCCTGATGTCATTCTAGAAGGTGAGGAGAAATTCATTGTCTCCATCACATCTGTCGACAATGATGCTGATATTTCATCTGTCCATGGTGATGCGACCGTCATCATCTTCCCAGATCCTGGAGCTAATGGTATCATTGAAGTCCAGTCAGAATATCGGTCAGTTCTGATCGGAGAAGTTGGTGAGTCAGATCCTGAATACAGTGGTCAAACGGAGATTCTTTTAACACGTGGAGTCGGCATCTTTGGTGAAGTGATGGTTTATTGGGCCATTACACCACGAGATACAACAGCTTTTGCTCAGTTAGACGGTGCTGTCAGTTTTATGAATTTGCAACAGAATGCTACCGTGATTTTACAGGTAAATAATATCTGAAACATAACTGTTTATCAAAATACTCATTTGTGCATGGTAGTTTTGGCTTTAAAACAGATTTTCAAGGAAATGCTCCATAATGTGTGTACATAGATCATACCTATTCATTTCTCTGGTCCGTATATAGAAGGTGAAATGCACAGTAAGTAACAAGAGCAACCAGAGATTGAGGGAACTTGTTGTTAGTTGCAACTCACAACATCTATAAGTCAGTGTGTCATACTTTTGGAAAAAAAACCCAGATTTTCTACAATGTCTTGAGAAATGGCCATTTGCAGACCAATTGAAGACTATTTTAGAAAATGTACAACTGCAATAACTGGCAGTAACCAAAAACTAAACCAATCGTTGCAGCGCTAAATTTTCAAAATGTTTTTAAACCGTATTTCACTTAAATTGGAAATTGACATTCACTAAGCAACAATTTTCATTCCCCTGACCAATCTCAAATGGACATTTCCCAAGATCACTGGAGAATCCATTCTTAAGTGTCAAAGGGTTAAGATAATCATCACAAATTTAACCCTTTAATGGTCAAAATTGTTCAAGAAAATGTAAACTTTGTCATAAAGAATATCCATTTAAAGGCCAGGAAAAATATATTTTGAAATGAATCAGTTATTCCCTTGGTATATTTTCATAACATATTCTTCTCTTAGTCTGCAAATGGGCATTTCCGAGGGCTACTGCAAAAGCGATTTTGTCAGACTTAACTATTAACTCTTCAATGGTCAAGCTGGCCGAAACCGGCCTCTGTAGTTGTCTTGAAGAATGTCCGTTTAGAGGTCAAATCCTTGTGTATTTATAGCTCACCTCCTGAAAGGCCAAGTGGGCTTATGTCATGGCGACCATCCGTCGTGTCTTCGTCATCCATCTCTCAGCTTTTCCTTTAAAACGACTTCTTCTCAAGAACCACTGGGCCAATTTCAATTATATTTGGCAGGAAGCATCCCTAGGGTATAGAGATTCAAGTTTGTTCAAATGAAACCGATCGGCCAAAATAGCTGATTTTTAGAAACACTTTAAAAAAACTTCTCTGAAACCGCTGGAGGAATTAATTCAAAACTCATAACACATCATCTATTGCAATGGTAGACCCAGGTTTGTTCAAGGCAACCTGATTGGCCTGGTGGCCATCTTGGATGACCTAGTTTTCGCGAAAATGACTTCTTCACCCGAACCGCTGAAGGGATAGGTCTGAAATTTGGTAAATATGCTTAAGAACCAAGGTCCATTCAAGTTTGTTCAAGGGAAGTTCGTACATTAAAAAACATGGCCGCCATCAGCCAATCAAAATTTAGCGTTTGTTGGTCATATTGGCTTTTTTGTATTTGATGTATTTTGATGGCGAAAATTGCTTTATATATGCTTATCAGTGTGGCGAGTTCAAATATGCCACTTTCGAGACTATTGGATAAACGGTTTGGCTGCCATCTTGGTTTGTTTTCCCGCCATAGACTCCCATAGTAAAGCAATGGACCCATAGTAAAGCAATGGGGAATTCTTTAAATGACTTCTTCTCAAGAACCACTGGGCCAATTTCAATTATATTTTAGAGGAAGCATTCATAGGTCATAGAGATTTAAGTTTGTTCAAACAAAGCGGATCGGTCAAAATCCAAGATGGGTGTCGGCCAAAAATTTTCTCCGAAACCGCTGGAGGAATTGATTCAAACCTCATAACACATCATCTGTCGCAGCGGTAGACCCAAGTTTGTTCAAGGCAACCTGATTGGCCGATTTGCTTGGTGGCCATCTTGGATGACCTAGTTTTCGCGAAAACAACTTCCTCTCCCGAACCGCTGAAGGGATAGAGCTGAAATGTTGTAAATATGCTTAGGGACCAAGCGCCTCTCAAGTTTGTTCCTGGGGTAGTTTGTTCGTTAAAAAACATGGCCACCATCAACCAATCGAAATTCAGCGTTTCTAGGTCATATTGGCTTTTTTGTATTTGATGTATTTTGATGGCGAAAATTGCTTTATATATGCTTATCAGTGTGGCGAGTTCAAATATGCCACTTTCGTGACTGTCGGATTAACGCTTTGGCTGCCATCTTGGTTTGCTTTCCCGCCAAAGGCTCCCATAGTAAAGCAATGAGCCCATAGTAAAGCAATGGGGAATTCTTTAAACGACTTCTTCCCAAGAACCACTGGGCCGATTTCAATTATATTTGGGAGGAAGCATTCATAGGGCATAGAGATCTAAGTTTGTTCAAATGAACCCGATCGGCCAATTTGTCCGGTGGCCATCTGGGATTTAGGCTGATTTTAGGAAACGTCTTTAAAAATCTTCTCCGAAAGGGCTTGGGGGATTGATGCAAACCTCATGAAATATGATTTATGGCAAGGGAACTTGATTAGTCAAATGATTTGGTGGCCATCTTGGTTGACCTAGTTGTAGTGAAAATGACTTATTCTCCAGAAGCGCTGAAGGGATTGGGCCGAAATTTGGCAGATATCATTAGGGCCTAAGGGTCATTGAAGTTTGTTCAAGAGAAGCTGATCCATCAAAAAACATGGCCGCTGTGGGCCAATCAAAATATAGCATGTTTGGTGGCCATGTTGGATTTTTTTATTTGATGGATTTTGTGGCCGAAATTGTTTTTATATGTGTTTTTGGGTATTCTGATCTCAAATTTGTAATTTTCGAAACTGTCGGATAAATGGTTTGCTGGCCATCTTGTTGATAAAGAGCATTCTAGTTGAAATGCCTATTGTCTAGGTGAGCGATACAGGCCCCTTGGGCCTCTTGTTTGATATCCCTGAGATGTTCCTTGATTCGTATGTGGAACTCCCGTTTTGTTTCGCCCACATACTGTTTTTTGCATCGTGTGCGGGTAAGTAAGTAGACAACATTGTGTGTGTCGCAATAGGTTTTGACCCTATGCCTGTATTTAAGGCACGTGTGTGTACTGGTGAAGTAGCGCGTATTGTCCATTTTGTAACAAAAAAAAGCAATTTTTTCTGCTGCATGGATCAATAGGGTTTAGAAAGGTTTTTCCTTGTATGCCTGCTTTGGCGGGAAATTCAAATCTGGCTTTTACTAGAGTATCCTTAATTGTGGGATTACAATTACAGTCCATGTTAGCTTTCAGCTATGTTACACACAATATAAGTAAAAAATAAAAACTTGACAAAAAACCCACAAAAAGTCTGTGAACACAACAAATTTTGATACTTAAAACCAACCACTAAAAAAAAAAACGCTGAAGAGTTCGCAAAAAGTTTAAAAAATGTCCAAGGGAAAACAAATTCCCAGTTACAAAAAATAACTTTAATGGTTACACAAAAATTTCCTGGTTACAAAATCTCTGTCTCGGTTTTAACGGTTACGGAGATAACCTTTTAACGGTTACACTAACCAAGAGAAAATTTTAACGGGTACAATATGAAAATTAACGGTTACACAGAGGCCATTAACGGTTACAAGAACAATTGAAATGGTTACAGGCGGTTACATTCTGGTTACGCCGGTTACACATAACCAGCAACTTTCAGACTGGGTACAAGAGTAGAGCTCAGTAACCAGCCACAAAAACTATAAAAGCAGCTGCAAAACAGTGTAGCAACATTCAGATTTTGATACACATTGTATCTGCGTCAGAAAAAAATCTGAAAAACTTGAGTTGACCAGACCAGTTGAATTAAAATCTAAATATTTGCTCATTCAATGTCCAATTTCAAGCCAAAAGAAGACTATTTTTGAAAACTTACCACTGAAATGACTGGCTCAGTTAACTAGCCAATCATTTCAATGGTGAATTTTCAAAAATGGTCCTTTTGGCCTGCAAATGGGCATTCATCAAGAGTTCTTCAAAGGCCTATTTTAGCTGGCTTGACCATTTAAGGGTTAATAACTTGTTTCAGCTCATACATATGTTTGATGTTCACAGAGTAAAGATGATGGACGTCCAGAACTACTGACCACGTATACATTCCAGTTGACCTCTGCTACTGGTGGAGCTGGCATTGCACCTCAGCTGACCGATCACACAGCCAGCGTCGTCTTTGTAGCCAGTGATTATCCACATGGCCTGTTTGAATTTGGCACAGCTCAAGATATCATCGTGTCAGAGGATTTGCGAATTGTTAGTTTGAGTCACTTTCTTGTTGATTGACATTTTAATTGTCAAGTCGTCAACCTGCCCATTTGCAGTAGTCATGAGGAATGTCCATCTGCAGGTCAGGAGAAAAGTATTTTTTGAAAATTTGCCACTAGAATGGCTAGCTCATTAACGGAGCCAGTCATCCCAGTCATAAATTTTCAAAAAGTAGTCTTCTCTTGTCCTCCAAATGGACATTCACTTATAAGCAACAATTTCAATTTCACTTCAAGAGTATACTTACCTCCCTAACACCCTTTAATATTCCCAAATATAGACTCACTCGATAAACACTCAGATTGAAAAAGTAAGGTGGCCCTACTGGCCAGGTAGTCAGATGACAGTCCGGCAGATGCCAGCCCCAACCTCGCGCATGCGCAGACTAGCACTTCCTCTTTTCCAATTTATTGGCAACGAGATACACATGCTAGTTAAATGTTTTGCTAAGTTTTCTGGTTGTCGTGTCTTTACAAACTCAATTCCATGTGATAACGATGTCTTCTCAAGCTAAATCTCGGGAGGAAGGACCGGGACCGAGTTATCAGATGAATTCTAATACATATTTGTCTAATTTAGCATTTTAATCCTGAGGGTAATGTGATTCGCGATTAGACGTGATAGTTGCCATTAAAACTGATTTATTTAATCTGGTGCTATGAAATTTTAATCTCGTTGTTTCTTTCCACAGGTATCTATCTATGATTGAAAAGGACAGCACATCTTCAGAGGGTTTGTTTTTCTCTCCACCAAGGTTCCATTTCCCACTAACATGTTAGGAACAAAGTCTATGCCCAGTAACTTGGAGGTCTCATAAGAAGATTTTCTCACTGCCCTCTTGGTCCATTTCCCTTCCCCTTATGATGGAGAGATTTAAGAGGTAATAGAGAATGGTGGCGTATCCAGTTCATGTGATCGGGTAGTATGGCTATGCTAAAGAAGCAGGTATTCTAGTGTTATTATATTAGGCACTTCAAACTATTTAGAAATATTTATGAAATCTGCTGCCAATTGTTATCACTGTTTATCTGATGTTTACATAGCTTGTATCACTATCTTTCCAGTTTTATGCTCAGGATTTTGAATACAATTCATCCTTACACCTGGATATTGTTTTCTAGTCGGATTGCCTTCTTATTTTTGAAGATATGATGTCATACTCAGCCTTGCACTTTTATTAACAAAATGTTTTGTCCAACGCTGGTTTATCTAAGAAAATTGTTTGTGATGGTCTTTATGGCCATTGGTCCTCTCCTGTTTATTTTGGTTTTGAGTTTTACTAATTCATTAACTAAAATACTCATTGTCTTTGTCTTGTGGCCTTTCAGAAACCTGGTTATCCCAACTGTGGTCGCTTCATTAATCCTAGATTCGCCCCTCATCCATGCTTTACTTGCAGTTCTTGTGGGCCACTGTTAAACTGTAATGTATGTAAACAGTGGGGGTGGGGTGGTGTGGGGGGTGGGGCGATCTAATGTCTGACTTTTTGTCGCTTCAGGCCAAGGAGAAGCGTCAAAGGATGAGAAGGAGTGGGAGAGTGTAAGTGGTAGTAAGAAGGGTAAGAGGAAGGTTTCATCAACCATCTATATGGAAGCCTTCCGTCTAAAGATGTTGGGAGAGATGAAAAAGACTATTACGGATTTGGTTCCAGAGATGCTTCGCGGCATGTTTCCTGGACCAAATCCTTCATTGTCTCCTTCTTTTGCTCAGGAGCAAATAATCCCCACCTCTGAATCGGTTTTCTTTATGGATTTATCAGTTTTTGCACAGGTTTCAGAAGTGGTCCCTTTTGAAGGGACAAAAGCTCACTATGAGAACACTGGCAGCAGGCTTGCCACACCGGTCTTTCACTTCAAGAGTATACTTACCTCCCTAATACTTTTGATATTGCTAAATATTGGCTTTCACTCAATAAACACTCAGATTAAAACAGTTAGGTGCCCCTACTGGGCAGGGAGTCAGAGCGTAGTCTGGCGGATGCCAGCCCCACCACCGCGCATGCGCAGACTAGCACTTCCTCTTTGCTAGATTATTGGCAGAGGGATCACACATGTTTTTTTGTGCAATAGCTTTTCCTTGCTCTTAAACTGTTTTCATAACTTGGTTGTGTTATTTTGGAGTGATAGTCACTGATTAGGATGGCAGGAAGGATCACTTCGCCAAAGGGGGACCTAGGACCTTTGAATCAGGTGACTTCTAGTAAAATTAGCGAGTTTTTTTGCCCGGTGTGTTGTGTTTCCGGGACTCGCGTTTACCGTGATAAGCGCCTTGGTTAGTTGGTTTATGTCAACTCGGTGCTACCTAAGGCTAATTTCTCTTTCTGTTTATGTCCACAGGTCTGTATGACGCTAGGTGGTGGCATCACAGCAGCAGAGAGTTAGTTTTCTCTCCACCATGGTTCCATTTCCTACTAACACTGTTAGGTTATCTAACCAAATGATTTATGTCCAGTGAGTTGGAGGCCTAGTATAAAGGTCTTCTCGCTTTGCCCTCTTGATCCAATTCCTTCCCCATGAGGTGGAGAGAGTTAAGAGGCGTGCAGGTGGTGGAGTACTCCGGTTCGTCACGTTGGATGGTTTGTCTATACAAGGTGTCAGGTATCTAGTTATTGATAATGTGGTGATGTTAATTATAGTAAGCAAAGGGAGATAATTAACATTTTTGCCAGAAAAGAGTTATCTATATGTATCTGATGGTTGTGTAGTCGACGTATCCATTCAGCATACAATTCGTCCTTGCACTTGGATGTTTTGTTGGGATCGATTTTTTCCTGTCACGGGATTAATGACGTCATAATCATCCTGGCTATGTATTTATCAGCAATTTAAGTTGCAATGCTGGTTTCTGATGTATATTGATCTTTATGATCGTTTTCCTTCTCTTTGAGTTGGTTTGAGTGTCTAAGCTTAACTAGTTTGCTCATACTCCTTGTCCTTTGCCCTGTTTCAGGGACCGGGTTGCGCGTCCTGTGGACGATTTCTGCATGATAAGTTCTTGCCTCATCTTTGCTATCAATGTAGCCCTTGTGGTCCATCGGGTAATTGTGAGATATGTAAGCACTGGGGGGCGAGTTAATGTCCGAATTCTTGTGCTTGCAGGCGACGGACAAGGTGGTAGAGGAGGAGAAGAAGAAGCGGAAACGAGAGGTTGTAAGTAGGAAGGGTAAGGGGAAGGCCTCGTCCGCGGTGGATATGGAGGCCTTCCGGACCGAGATGTTGGGAGAGATGAAGAGGACAATAAAGGATTTGGTTCCAGGGTTGCTTCGTGGCATGCTTCCTGGACCAAATCCTTTACTGTCCTCATCATCGGCTTCGGAGCAGGTAATCCCCGCCTCTGGATCGGTTTTCCTTAGACCGCTTCCGTTGTTCGACGATTCAGAGGTGTCCCCATTAGAGGGGGCGTTCCACGACCCTGGCAGCAGGCTTATTGCCGCGCCGATAGGGGACCGTGGACGGTTGTCGCTGGAACCCGCGGGCTGCTTATCAGTCCAGGGGTATCCGCACGCCGCGGTGGCCAGTACCTCCTATGGCACCGTTCCTGGTCAGCCCGGGTTAGCTCTCTTTGCTGACCCGGGGTCTAATCTTTCTGACCAGGGTGATGAGGATTACCTGCTAGGGTCGCCGTCTGACGACGTGGACATGGATGAAGACGTTTGTGCACCCCTCGCGGGGAATACGGGCGGCTTCTTCCACGGTTTTACTCACCCTGGAGTAGAGTCCGCGGCTCAGGTGGTGGCCCAGGGCGCTGCTGATGGCCAGCGGTACCGCATACCTCGGCTTGCCGAGGGTGTTGCTGGTGCTGGCCGGGCCCGTGGTGGGGCGGTATGTGCCCCGCGCTCTACCACGGCGCCTGCTCCTGGTCAAACCAGTGATATTGTCATGCCGGTGCTGTCAGGCCCGCATGTTTTCCCTGGCTTGCCAGGTGTATCAGCGTACCCGCCGTCAAGCTCTGCTGCTTGCGCTCAGGAGGAAGACGAAGGCCCCCGTCTTGTAGAGTGCTCGCAGTTAGCCACGGAGGAGGATTGGTCTGACGCTTGCCAGTGGTTGGTGAGCGTTAGGCCTGATCTGCCCGTGGAGCAGTCGGCTAGCCAGCGTGACCACAGGCCGTGGTTAGCGGGGAAGCCGACTGCCAACGCTATGCCTTCTCTGCCGCTGGCGGAGCATGTCGTTGACATGTTCGAGGCGGCGGAGTCGTCCATTAAGTCGAGTGGACGTCTCGCGAAGGCCCCTCGCGAGGTGGCCAGGCGTTGTCGCATCGTGCCCCTGGATTACCAGCGGTACGGTGTGGTACCCAAGCCCAGCGTGGATGACCGCGCGGCTTTGGGTGAGGATGCGCGGCCAGGCTCCCGTTCTGCCACGGGGGTCTTGTGCTCGAACGCGTTGCGTTCGGCGAATACCGCGTTGCGTGATGCGGAGGAGAGTGGGAGGGCTTCGATTGCCGCTCTGTCCCACGTCTCCCAGCTGTTACAGGGGGGTAGTAACGGCATCCGCATCGCGCCAGCCAAGTCCGGTCACGGTCCAGCGAGCCATCCAGGATGGTATTAACCTGGCGCTGGACTGTATGACTCGGGCGGTGACCAGGAGTGTCCGGGCAAGACGCACGTTTGCCCTGGACAATCTGTGCCCGTCTCAGGACCTGTACAATAGGCTACTGCGTACGCCTATGACGGGTCCTGGTCTTTTTGGAGGTGAGGGATGTCGACACCTCCAGGAGACGGTCACCCTGGTGAATAACCAGAGGGCGCTGCGCGAGCAGTTTGAGGTGCTGCGTCGTGCTAACGTTCGCGCCGCGCCCCCTGCGTATCGTCCCCTGCAGGCTCGAGGTGGTGCTGGCCAAGTCAGAGGCCAGCCACCGTCGCAGCGTCGGCCTCGGCCGCGTGCGATTCGGCCAGCAGCGAGGGGGGCGCAGGTTCCTCAGGCGCCGTCAGCCAGGCAGCCGCCCGCGCACCGAGGTGCGCGCGGGGCGGGGCGGGGCGCGCGAGGATCTGGGCGTGGTTATCGGTCCTGACGGGACGGTTACCGCGGTAAGAACCACTCCGGTGTTTATGGCGACGGGGACAGTGCCGCTCTTGCATGCCTCGTGTCCACCTCTGTCCCTAGGTGGACCGGTGGGAGGCCGGCTAGCCGACCACATGCAAGAGTGGGAACGGTTAACTCGGGACCGTTTAGTCTTGCGATGGCTTTCCGTCGGGTATCATCCAGAGTGGATGACAGGCCCGCCGTCGCGACTGTCTCTAGTGCCAGTCTGGACTCCCATTCCGAGAGATCCAGAGCAAAGGTTGTGTATCGAGGAGGAGATAGATTCCCTCGTACAAAAGGGAGCTATTCAGCCGGCACAAAGGTGTCCGGGCTTCTATTCAACCCTGTTCTTAGTAACAAAACGCACCGGAGGGTGGAGACCGATTCTCAACCTCAAGCCATTGAACAAGTTCATCGAGACGCCCAGTTTCAAGATGGAAACGGTGCGCTCGGTGTTGGCGGGGTTGGAGAGTGGGATGTGGACGGCGTCGATAGATTTGAAGGACGCTTATTTCCACATCCCCATCCACGGGAGTTTCTGTCGCTTCCTGAGATTTGCATTCCAGGGCAGACAGTGGGAATTCAGGGTGTTGCCCTTCGGAATTTCCACGGCTCCTCGGGTTTTCACCCGTGTGGTTCTTGCGATCACCGCATACCTCCGCAGGAGAAGCATAGCAGTCCACACGTACATAGACGACTGGCTGTTGAAAGCGCACACCCGGGAAAGTTTGTCGGCCGGTCTGGAGATTGTTTTGAAAACTCTCACAGACTTAGGCTGGATGATCAATTTCCCAAAATCAGAGCTGACTCCATCCCAGAAGTTTGTTTACCTGGGGATGTTCTTCGATCTAGAGACAGGATATGTTTATCCTACTCAGGAGAGAGTTCAGAAACTCATCTCATTAATTCAGTCAGTGTGCGACAGTCGTCATGTCCTGGCACGGGTTTACTTGAGAATGCTGGGGTTGATGGTTTCATTGGAACCAGTCATTCCTCAGGCCGCCTTACGCAGGCGGCCGATCCAGTTATTTCTCATGACACAATGGACCCAGAGTACAGGTTCGCTGGACTCGAATGTGTCAGTGTTGGCGCCTCTGATTCATCACCTGCAATGGTGGTTGGACACAGAGAATCTCTTGGTGGGGGTTATGCTAACCCCTCCCCACCCTCAGGGGACTGTGTATACAGATGCATCGATGGAGGGCTGGGGAGCTTGCCTGGAAGAGTCCATGATATCAGGGCTTTGGAATCTGGAACAGTCAAAGGAACATATAAATCTACTGGAGCTAAGAGCAGTAGTCCTGGGCCTGGAACATTTCTTACAGAAAGTTCAGGGCAAGATTGTTCTTATTCGTTCAGACAACTCAACAGTTGTGACTTACATAAACCGCCAGGGCGGAACGAAGTCGCCCAGTCTCTGTATGATGACATGGAAACTGCTTTGTTGGTGTCTGGATCACCAGATTACCTTGAAAGCAGTTCATATTCCGGGAAGGTTAAACCTGCTAGCAGACTCATTGAGCCGAAGGATGAGTGTTTTACCCACGGAATGGCAACTAAATCAATGTGTGGCGGATCGTCTGTTCGACCATTGTGGGAAACCCAACATCGATTTGTTCGCAACGAAGAAGAATGCGAAGATGACGACGTACGTCTCTCCGATTCCGGATCCAAGCGCTTTCGCAACAGATGCGTTAGCTATCAGCTGGGGGAGAATGTATGCATACGCATTCCCTCCAGCAATCCTGATTCCAAAAATTCTTCAGAAAATCAGACAAGTGGAATGCCAAGTGCTTCTGATCGCCCCGGATTGGCCAAGCCGATCATGGTATACGGATCTGCTGGACCTTCTGGTCTGCAATCCGGTTCCTCTGCCTCTGATGGACGATATTATCTTCCAGGGCAAGGCCCTTCACAACAATCCGTCAATGTTCAGATTGACTGCGTGGATGTTGTCAAGGAATCTAGAATTAAGGAGGGCTTTTCTGAGCAAGCAGCCATGTTTATGGCCAAAGCCAGGAGGGGGTCAACCTCCAGAGCATATAATTATAAAATCAACAGATTTGCAGAATGGTGCTCAAAAAGATGTATTGATCCAATGGATTCATCTATTCAAGTAGTAGCTGATTTCCTCTGTCACCTCTATGATGCCTATAGCCTCAAGCCTAACTCTATTGCTGGTTATAAGTCAGCATTAATGTCTGTTATTCCTTGCTTGGCTAAGAGGGGAAGTGATGAAGTAAATACATTAAATGTATTAATTAAAGGCATGGGCAATCTAAGACCAAGGAATCCACCTGTGATTCCGTCTTGGAGTTTATCGCTAGTGCTTCAAGTACTAGGTGATAAGCCTTTTGAACCACTTAGTTCCATTTCTATGAAACTATTAACACTGAAGACTGTGTTTTTAATTGCTGCGGCCTCGGCTAGGCGTAGGAGTGAAATTCATGCCTTATCAGCCGAGGATGACCGTTTTGTGGTTTCAGGGGAAGGCCTTAAGCTGCTACCTAGGATTAATTTCTTGGCTAAAAATCAGTCGTTGAAATATCCAGGTCAACCTATTATTTTGCCTGCTTTAACTAGATATGATCCTAATTCTAAAGCATGGTGTCCCGTCCGGGCGCTGCGCCGGTACAAACAACGTACGGCGGAGTGGCGCACCCACCAGTCAGCGTTATGGTTGTCATATATTGAACCCCATGGCAGGGCTTCTAAGGACACCATTTCCAGGTGGATTGTAGAATGCATTCAGTTTTGCCATAAATCCGCCACCGGGAAGCAGGTTGACGTGGCCAAGGCTCACAGTGTCCGCGGCATAGTGACATCCACTGCCCTATTTAATGGGGTCCCTGTGGATGATATTATGTCGGTGGCTCAATGGCACTGTGAGTCCAGTTTTACAGACCATTATCTCCGTGACACCTCTAATCCTCTCGCCTTGTCGATTTTGAAAAAATAACTCGGTTTATATTTTTTGAGGAGGTTTTTCCTCATTGCTTATATATTTCACAATTAATTTATGGAAACACCCACTTTTTTGGGCCTGCATCAGTCTTCACCAATGGGAAGATGATGTCAGCAGCCATTTTCAACAAGGTCAGTCTTGTTCATGGGTTGTCCGTTGTTGATTGTATTGTCACGTTACCCGTTATTAATATGGTGATGGTTTGTGTATTTGTGTGGTTCATTGTTGAGAGTTTACGAAAATGGAGCTTTTTCGTCTCTGTCCTGTAGTACATGGCACTTGTACGTAGAGAGCGTATAGGACATTGAGGTCAGTCGACTCTTCCTCCCAGGAAGGAGGGGGGGGGGGAGCGCATATGACATTCGGTCATCTCTCATACATCGGTGGTGTTATCCGATGGTTAGTCAAATCCTGACTGTTTTTCGTACAGTTTCAGAAGTTTAAGTGCCTTAAACGCAGAAAAGCGTATAGGGATGAGCTGGTCTTTTGACCTCGCCTCCCTCCCGCCAGATTCACTTTCGAATTCTGGCAATATCAAAAGTATTAGGGAGGTAAGTATACTCTTGAAGTGAAATAAACGAAATCTAGGATTTCTTTTTTCACGAGAGAGTTGATACTTACCTCCCTAGATATGGACCCGGCCTCTCCACCCCACAGAGGCTCGGTCTTCAGGCTCTTAATAGTTGCATGTGTGTCAGCCAATAATCTAGTCAGAGGAAGTGCTAGTCTGCGCATGCGCGGTGGTGGGGCTGGCATCCGCCAGACTACGCTCTGACTCCCTGCCCAGTAGGGGCACCTAACTGTTTTAATCTGAGTGTTTATTGAGTGAAAGCCAATATTTAGCAATATCAAAAGTATTAGGGAGGTAAGTATCAACTCTCTCGTGAAAAAAGAAATCCTAGATTTCGTTTAATTCGCGGGCAGGTGTCGCTGGAGCCTGCTTCCCGCTTATCAGATTCTCAGGATTATCCGCACCTTACAGGTACCACTACCTCTTATGGTACATTACCTGACCAGTTCAGGTTAGCATTTCTCGCTGACCCGGAGTCTAATCTTTCTGGCCAGGAAGAAGAGGATTATTTGCTGGGTTCGCCTTCTGGCACTGTGGACATGGAAACTGACGAATATGCACCCCTCGTGACTTTTTCCATGGATCTATTCATGCAGGAGTAGCATTCACGGTGCAGAAGGTAGCCCGGGTTGGAGCCGATGGCCAGCATTACCGCATACCTTGGCTTGCCGATGGTGTAGCTGGTTCTGGCCAGGGCCATGGTGTGGTGAATATTTATACCCCATGCAATGCCACGGCACCTGCGCCTGGTCAAGATAGTTTTGACATGCCTGTTCTATCGGGCCCGCAAGCTTTCACTGGCTTGCCAGGAGTATCGGTTCCTCCAGCCACACAATCATCTGTGAATGTTCTAGAGGACGATGAAGGCCCATACCTAGTCGAGCATTCACAGGTAGCCACAGAGGAAGACTGGTCTGACGCTTGCCATTGGCTAATCAACGTCAGGCCAGATCTTGTTGTGGAACAGCCAGCTAGCCAATGGGACCAGCACCCGTGGCTAGCAGGTAAGCTAGCTGCTACCGCGATGCCATCTCTGCCATTAGCAGAGCATATTGTTGATATGTTTTCAGCGGCCTAGACATCCATCAAGGCACACGGATGTCTCATGAAGGCCCCTCACGAGGTGGCAAAAGGATGCCGCAATTGTAGGGTGTAGTGCCTAAGCCCAGTGCTGATGATCATGCTGCGCTAGGCGAAGATATGTGGCCAGGCTCCCAGTCTGAAATGGGCGCACTGTGCTCGGCTAACACCGCATTGCGCGATGCGGAGGAGAGTTCGAAGGCGTCCATCGTGGCGCTCTCGCATGTCTTCCAGCTTTTACAGGGGGTAGTAACAGCATCCGCATCATGCCAAGCAAGTCCGGTAACAGTCCAGACGGCCATCTAGGATGGTATTAACCTGTGTCTGGATTGTTTAACCCAGTCAGTCACCAGGCGTGTCCGGGCGCGGCACATGTTTGCACTTGACAATCTGTGCCCATCCCAGGACCTGTACAATAGGCTTCTGCATATGCCTATAACAGGTCCAGGTCTCTTTTGGGGTAAGGGATGTAGGCATCTCCAAGAGACGGTCACCCTGGTGAATAACCAGCGGGCTCGGCACGAGCAATTTGAAGTGCTCCATAGAATGGAACACGTTCGCGCTCCGCCCCCTGCATACCATCCTCAGCAGGCACCTGGCGTGCTCTGGCCAGCTGCAAGGGGATCGCAGGCTCCTCCAGCGCAGCCAGCCAGGCAGCCGCCCATGCACCGAGGCGCGGGCCATAGCGCACGAGGATCGGGTCGTGGTAACCGTGCTTGATGGGCCGGTTGCCACAGTAAGGACCATTCCAGTGCTTCTGGATCCAGAGACAGTGCCACGCCTGCATTGCTTATGTCCACCACTCTCCCTAGGTGGACCAGTGTGGGGGCCATCTAACCCACCACTGGCAAGAGTGGGAGCGGTTGACTCAGGACCGCTTAGTCTTACGATGGCTTTCAGTCGGGTATCATCCCGACTGGATAGTAGGTTCGCCATCGCAGCTGTCTCTGGTTCCAATCTAGACTCAAAATCCACGAGATCCAGATCAATGGTTGTGTATAGAGGAGGAAATAAAAATATAAAATATACAAAAAGGAGCAATTCAACCAGCACAAAATTGTTGGGGCTTCTATTCAACCGTGTTCCTAGTGACAAAAGGCACTGAAGGGTGGAGGCCAATTCTCAACCTCAAGCCACTGAACAAGATCATAGACACGCTGAGTTTCAAAATGGAAACAGTGAAATCGGTGTTGGCAGGGTTGGAGAAGGGACTGTGGATGGCATCAATAGATTTGAAAGATGCATATTTCTACATTCCAATGGCGAGGAGTTTTTGAGGTTTGCATTCCATGGCCGGCAGTGGGAATTCAAGGTTTTACCCTTTGGAATTTCAATAGCTCCTCGGGTCTTCACCAGGGTGGTCCTTGTGGTATTGGAGCCTCTTATTCACCACCTGCAATGGTGGATGGAAAGAGAGAGTCTCCTGGCGGGGTTGATGCTCACCCCTCCCCACCCTCAGATAATGATGTATACAGACGCATCAATGGAGGGATGGGGAGCTTGCCTGGAAGAAGCCACAACATCAGGGCTTTGGAATCTGGATCAGTCACAAGAACATATCAATCTACTGGAATTACGAGCAGTAGTACTGGGCCTGGAACATTTCTTAATGAAAGATCAGGGCAAGATTGTTCTGGTTCAATCAGACAATTAAACAGTAATGACGTACATAAACTGCCTGGGTGGAACGAAGTCACCCAGTCTCTGTATGATGACATGGAAATTGCTTTGCTGGTGCATGGATCACAGGATCACCTTGAAAGTAGTTCATATTCTGGGAAGGTTAAATCTGCTAGCAGACTCATTGAGCCGAAGGATGAGTGTTTTACCTACGGAATGGCAAATAAATCAATGTGTGGCGGATCGTCTGTTCAGCCACTGGGAGAAACCCAAGATAGATTTGTTCGCAATGAAGAAGAATACGAAGATGACGACGTATGTCTCTCCGATTCCAGATCCGCGTTCTATCACAACAGATGCGTTAGCTATCAGCTGGGTGAGAATGTCTGCATACGCATTCCCTCCAGCAATCCTGATTCCAAAAATTCTTCAGAAAATCATACTGGAGGAGTGCCAAATGTTTCTGATCGCCCCAAATTGACCAAGCCGATCATGGTATACGGATCTGCTGGACCTTCTGGTCTGCAATCCAGTTCCTTTGCCTCTGATGGACAATATTATCTTCCAGGGCAAGGCCCTTCACAACTATCCGTCAATGTTCAGATTGACTGCGTGGATGTTGTCAAGGAATCTAGAATTAAGGAGGGCTGTTCTGAGCAAGCAGCCATGTTTATGACAAAAGCCAGAAGGTGGTCAACCTCTAGAGCTTATAATTATAACATCAACAGATTTACAGAATGGTGCTCAAAAAGATGTATTAATCCAATGGATTCATCTATTCAGGTAGTAGCCGATTTCCTCTGTCACCTATATGATGCCTATAGCATCAAGCCTAACTCTATTGCTGGCTACAAGTCAGCTTTAATTACAGTTATCCCTTGCTTGGCTAATAGAGGAAGTGATGAAGTAAGTACATTAAATACTTTAATTAAAGGCATGGGCAATCTAAGACCAAGGAATCCCCCTGTGATTCCTTCTTGGAGTTTATCTCTAGTGCTTCAGGTATTAGCAGATAAGCCATTTGAACCATTAAGTTCCATTTCTATGAAAATGTTGTCACTTAAACCTGTATTTTTAATTGCTGCGGCCTTGGCTAGGCGTAGGAGTGAAATTCATGTCTTATCAGCCGAGGAGGACTGTTTTGTGGTTACAGGGGAAGGCCTTAAGCTTCTACCTAGGATTAATTTCTTGGCTAAGAATCAGTCTTTGAAATATCCAGGTCAACCTATTTTTTTGCCAGCTTTAACTAGATATGATCCTAATTCTAAAGCATGGTGTCCCGTCTGGTACAAACAGCGTACTTCGGAGTGGCGGACCGACCAGTCAGTGTTATGGCGGAGAAGTAAGATTCATGCCTTATCAGCCAAGGCAGACCGTTTTGTGGTTACAGGGGAAAGCCTTAGACTTTTACCTAGGATAAATTTCATGGCTAAAAAACAGTCTTTGAAATATCCAGGTCAACCCATATGTTTACCAGCTTTAACTAAATATGATCCTAATTCAAAAGCATGGTGTCCAGTCCTCACATTAAACAGGTACAAACAATGTACACAGGAATGGCGATCGGACCCTACAGCATTATGGTTGTCGTATATTGAACCTCATGGTGGGGCTTCCAAGGACACCATTTCTATTTTGTCATAAATCTGCGACAGTTAAAAAAAGTTGACTTTCCCAAGGCTCACAGTGTTCACAGCGTAGTGGCTTCCACTGTCCTGTTTAATGGCGTCCCTGTGGATGACATTATGTTGGTAGCCCAGTGGCACTGTAAGTCGAGTTTTACTGACCATTACCTCCGTGACGCCTCGAATCCTCTCGTCTTATCGAAAATAATTTAGGTGTACAGTTTTTCACTTCAAGAGTATACTTACCTCCCTAATACTTTTGATATTGCTAAATATTGGCTTTCACTCAATAAACACTCAGATTTAAAACAGTTAGGTGCCCCTACTGGGCAGGGAGTCAGAGCGTAGTCTGGCGGATGCCAGCCCCACCACCGCGCATGCGCAGACTAGCACTTCCTCTTTGCTAGATTATTGGCAGAGAGTTCACACATGTCTTTTTGTGCTGAAGCTTTTCTTTATCTTAAACTAGTTTAAGTGGTGTTGTTTGGTGTGATAGTCACTTTTTTGGATGGCGGGAAGTATCAATTCGCCAAAGGAGGACTTAGGACCTTTAAATCAGGTGACTTCTAGTAAAATTAGCGAGTTTTCTTCCCGGTGTATTGTGTTTCCGGGACTCGCGTTTACCGTGATAAGCGCCTTAGTTAGTTGGTTTAGGTCAACTCGGTGCTACCTAGGACTAATTTCTCTTTCTGTTTATGTCCACAGGTCTGTATGACGCTAGGTGGTGACATCACAGTTGCAGAGAGTTAGTTTTCTCTCCACCATGGTTCCATTTCCTACTAACACTGTTAGGTTATCTAACCAAATGAAAAATATGTCCAGTGAGTTGGAGGCCTATTATAAAGGTCTTCTCACTTTGCCCTCTTGATCCAATTCCTTCCCCATGAGGTGGAGAGAGTTAAGAGGCGTGCAGATGGTGGAGTTCTCCGGTTCGTCACGTTGGATGGTTTGTCTATACAAAGTGTCAGGTATCTAGTTATTGATAATATGGTGATGTTAATTATTGTAAACAAACAAAGGGAGATAATTAACATTTTTGCCAGAAAAGAGTTATCTATATGTATCTGATGGTTGTGTAGTCAACTTATCCATTCAGCATACAATTCGTCCTTGCACTTGGATGTTTTGTTGGGATCGAATTTTTCCTGTCACGGGATTAATGACGTCATAATCAGCCTGGCTATGTGTTTATCAGCAATTCAAGCGCTATGCTGTTTTCTGATGTATATTGATCTTTATGATCGTTTTTCCTTCTCTTTGAGTTGGATTGAGTTTCTAAGCTTAACTAGTTGCTCATACTCCTTGTCCTTTGCCCTGTTTCAGGGACCGGGTTGCGCGTCCTGTGGTCGTTTTCTTCTGGATAAGTTCTGGCCGCATCTGTGCTGTCAATGTAGCCCTTGTGGTCCATTTGTTAATTGTGACATATGTAAGCACTGGGGGGGCGAGTTAATGTCCGAATTCTTGTGCTGCTTACAGGCGACGGACAAGGTGGTAGAGGAGGAGAAGAAGAAGAAGCGGAAACGAGAGGTTGTAAGTAGGAAGGGTAAGGGGAAGGTCTCGTCCGCGGTGGATATGGAGGCCTTCCGGACCGAGATGTTGGGAGAGATGAAGAGGACAATAAAGGATTTGGTTCCAGGGTTGCTTCGTGGCATGCTTCCTGGACCAAATCCTTTACTGTCCTCGTCATCGGCTTCGGAGCAGGTAATCCCCGCCTCTGGATCGATTTTCCTTAGTCCGCTTCCGTTGTTCGACGATCCAGAGGTGGCCCCATTAGAGGGGGCGTTCCACGGCCCTGGCAGCAGGCTTATTGCCGCGCTGATAGGGGACCGTGGACGGTTGTCGCTGGAACCCGCGGGCTGCTTATCAGTCCAGGGGTATCCGCACGCCGCGGTGGCCAGTACCTCCTATGGCACCGTTCCTGGTCAGCCCGGGTTAGCTCTCTTTGCTGACCCGGGGTCTAATCTTTCTGACCAGGGTAATGAGGATTACCTGCTAGGGTCGCCGTCTGACGACGTGGACATGGATGAAGACGTTTGTGCACCCCTCGCGGGGAATACAGGCGCCTTATTCCACGGTTTTACTCACCCTGGAGTAAAGTCCGCGGCTCAGGTGGTGGCCCAGGGCGCTGCTGATGGCCAGCGGTACCGCATACCTCGGCTTGCCGAGGGTGTTGCTGGTGCTGGCCGGGCCCGTGGTGAGACTATATATACCCCGCGCTCTGCCACGGTGCCTGCTCCTGGTCAAACCAGTGATATTCTCATGCCGGTGCTGTCAGGCCCGCGTGTTTTCCCTGGCTTGCCAGGTGTATCAGCATACCCGCCGTCAAGCTCTACTGCTTGCGCTCAGGAGGAAGACGAAGGACCCCGTCTTGTAGAGCGCTCGCAGTTAGCCACGGAGGAGGATTGGTATGACGCTTGCCAGTGGTTGGTGAGCGTTAGGCCTGATCTGCCCGTGGAGCAGTCGGCTAGCCAGCGTGTTCACACGCCGTGGTTAGCTGGGAAACCGACTGCTAACGCTATGCCTTCTCTGCCGCTGGCGGAGCATGTCGTTGACATGTTCAAGGCGGCGGAGTCGTCCATTAAGTCGAGTGGACGTCTCGCGAAGGCCCCTCGCGAGGTGGCCAGGCGTTGTCGCATCGTGCCCCTGGAGTACCAGCGGTACGGTGTGGTACCCAAGCCCAGCGTGGATGACCGCGCGGCTTTGGGTGAGGATGCGCGGCCAGGCACCCGTTCTGACGCGGGTGTCTTGTGCGCGAACGCGTTGCGTTCGGCGAATACCGCGTTGCGTGATGCGGAGGAGAGTGGGAGGGCTTCGATTGCCGCTCTGTCCCACGTCTCCCAGCTGTTACAGGGGGTAGTAACGGCATCCGCACCGCGCCAGCCAAGTCCGGTCACTGTCCAGCGAACCATCCAGGATGGTATTAACCTGGCGCTGGACTGTGTGACTCGGGCGGTGACCAGGAGTGTCAGGGCAAGACGCACGTTTGCCCTGGACAATCTGTGCCCGTCTCAGGACCTGTACAATAGGCTACTGCGTACGCCTATGACGGGCCCTGGTCTTTTTGGAGGTGAGGGATGTCGCCACCTCCAGGAGACGGTCACCCTGGTGAATAACCAGAGGGCGCTGCGCGAGCAGTTTGATGTGCTGCGTCGTGCTAACGCTCGCGCCGCGGCCCCGGCGTATCGTCCCCTGCAGGCTCGAGGTGGTGCTGGCCAGGTCAGTGGCCAGCCACCGTCGCAGCGTCGGCCTCGGCCGCGTGCGATTCGGCCAGCAGCGAGGGGGGCGCAGGTTCCTCAGCCGCCGTCAGCCAGGCAGCCGCCCGCGCACCGAGGTGCGCGCGGGGCGGGGCGGGGCGCGCGAGGATCTGGGCGTGGTTATCGGTCCTGACAGGACGCTTACCGCGGTAAGAACCACTCCGGTGTGTATGGCGGCGGAGACAGTGCCGCTCTTGCATGCCTCGTGTCCACCGCGGTCCCTAGGTGGGCCGGTGGGAGGCCGGCTAGCCGGCCACATGCAAGAGTGGGAACGGTTGACTCAGGACCGTTTAGTCTTGCGATGGCTTTCCGTCGGGTATCATCCAGAGTGGGTGACAGGCCCGCCGTCGCGACTGTCTCTGGTGCCAGTCTGGACTCCCATTCCGAGAGATCCAGAGCAAAGGTTGTGTATCGAGGAGGAGATAAATTCCCTCATACAAAAGGGAGCTATTCAGCCGGCACAAAGGTGTCCGGGCTTCTATTCAACCCTGTTCTTAGTAACAAAACGCACCGGTGGGTGGAGACCGATTCTCAACCTCAAGCCATTGAACAAGTTCATCGAGACGCCCAGTTTCAAGATGGAAACGGTGCGCTCGGTGCTGGCGGGGTTGGAGAGGGGGATGTGGACGGCGTCGATAGATTTGAAGGACGCTTATTTCCAACAGTCCCCATCCACGGGAGTTTCTGTCGCTTCCTGAGATTTGCATTCCAGGGCAGACAGTGGGAATTCAGGGTGTTGCCCTTCGGAATTTCCACGGCTCCTCGGGTTTTCACCCGTGTGGTTTCTTGCGATCACAGCATACCTCCGCAGGAGAAGCATAGCAGTCCACACGTACATAGACGACTGGCTGTTGAAAGCGCACACCCCGGGAAAGTTTGTCCGCCAATCTGAGATTGTTTTGAAAATTCTCACAGACTTGGGCTGATGATCAATTTCCCAAAGCAGAGCTGACTCCATCCCAGAAGTTTGTTTACCTGGGATGTTCTTCGATCTAGAGACAGGATATGTTTATCCTACTCAGGAGAGAGTTCAAATACTCATCTCGTTGATTCAGTCAGTGTGCGACAGTCGTCATGTCCTGGCACGGGTTTACTTGAGAATGCTGGGGTTTGATGGTTTCGTTGGAACCAGTCATTCCTCAGCCGCCTTACGCAGGCGGCCGATTCCAGTTGTTTTCTCATGACACAATGGACCCAGAGTACAGGTTCGCTGGACTCGAATGTGTCAGTGTTGGCGCCTCTGATTCATCATCACCTGCAATGGTGGTTGGACACAGAGAATCTCTTGGTGGGGGTTATGCTAACCCCTCCCCACCCTCAGGGGACTGTGTATACAGATGCATCGATGGAGGGCTGGGGAGCTTGCCTGGAAGAGTCCACGATATCAGGGCTTTGGAATCTGGAACAGTCAAAGGAACATATAAATCTACTGGAGCTAAGAGCAGTAGTCCTGGGCCTGGAACATTTCTTACAGAAAGTTCAGGGCAAGATTGTTCTTATTCGTTCAGACAACTCAACAGTTGTGACTTACATAAACCGCCAGGGCGGAACGAAGTCGCCCAGTCTCTGTATGATGACATGGAAACTGCTTTGTTGGTGTCTGGATCACCCAGATTACCTTGAAAGCAGTTCATATTCCGGGAAGGTTAAACCTGCTAGCAGACTCATTGAGCCGAAGGATGAGTGTTTTACCCACGGAATGGCAACTAAATCAATGTGTGGCGGATCGTCTGTTCGACCATTGGGGGAAACCCAACATCGATTTGTTCGCAACGAAGAAGAATGCGAAGATGGACGACGTACGTCTCTCCGATTCCGGATCCAAGCGCTTTCCGCAACAGATGCGTTAGCTATCAGGCTGGGGAGAATGTATGCATACGCATTCCCTCCAGCAATCCTGATTCCAAAAATTCTTCAGAAAATCAGACAAGAGGAATGCCAAGTGCTTCTGATCGCCCCGGATTGGCCAAGCCGATCATGGTATACGGATCTGCTGGACCTTCTGGTCTGCAATCCGGTTCCTCTGCCTCTGATGGACGATATTATCTTCCAGGGCAAGGCCCTTCACAACAATCCGTCAATGTTCAGATTGACTGCGTGGATGTTGTCAAGGAATCTAGAATTAAGGAGGGCTTTTCTGAGCAAGCAGCCATGTTTATGGCCCAAAGCCAGGAGGGGGTCAACCTCCAGAGCATAAATTATAAAATCAACAGATTTGCAGAATGGTGCTCAAAAAGATGTATTGATCCAATGGATTCATCTATTCAAGTAGTAGCTGATTTCCTCTGTCACCTCTATGATGCCTATAGCCTCAAGCCTAACTCTATTGCTGGTTATAAGTCAGCATTAATGTCTGTTATTCCTTGCTTGGCTAAGAGGGGAAGTGATGAAGTAAATACATTGAATGTATTAATTAAAGGCATGGGCAATCTAAGACCAAGGAATCCACCTGTGATTCCGTCTTGGAGTTTATCGCTAGTGCTTCAAGTACTAGGTGATAAGCCTTTTGAACCACTTAGTTCCATTTCTATGAAACTATTAACACTGAAGACTGTGTTTTTAATTGCTGCGGCCTCGGCTAGGCGTAGGAGTGAAATTCATGCCTTATCAGCCGAGGATGACCGTTTTGTGGTTTCAGGGGAAGGGCCTTAAGCTGCTACCTAGGATTAATTTCTTGGCTAAAAATCAGTCGTTGAAAATATCCAGGTCAACCTATTATTTTGCCTGCTTTAACTAGATATGATCCTAATTCTAAAGCATGGTGTCCCGTCCGGAGCGCTGCGCCGGTACAAACAACGTACGGCGGCATGGCGCACCGACCAGTCAGCGTTATGGTTGTCATATATTGAACCCCATGGGAGGGCTTCTAAGGACACCATTTCCAGGTGGATTGTGGAATGCATTCAGTTTTGCCCATAAATCCGCCACCGGGAAGCAGGTTGACGTGGCCAAGGCTCACAGTGTCCGCGGCGTAGTGACATCCACGGCCCTATTTAATGGGGTCCCTGTGGATGATATTATGTCCGGTGGCTCAGTGGCACTGTGAGTCAAGTTTTACAGACCATTATCTCCGTGACACCTCTAATCCTCTCGCCTTGTCGGTTTGAAAAAAATAAATCGGTTTATATTTTTTGAGGAGGTTTTTCCTCATTACTTATATATTTCACAATTAATTTATGGAAACACCCACTTTTTTGGGCCTGCATCAGTCTTTACCCGATGGGAAGATGATGTCAGCAGCCATTTTCAACAAGGTCAGTCTTGTTCATTGTGTTGTCCGTTGTTGATTGTATTGTCACGATTACCCGTTATTAATATGGTGATGGTTTGTGTATTTGTGTGGTTCATTGTTGAGAGTTACGAAAATGGAGCTTTTTCGTCTCTGTCCTGTAGTAATGGCACTTGTACGTAGAGAGCGTATAGGACATTGAGGTCAGTCGACTCTTCCTCCCAGGAAGGAGGGGGGGGGAGCGCATATGACATTCGGTCATCTCTCATACATCGGTGGTGTTATCCGATGGTTAGTCAAATCCTGACTGTTTTTTTTTACAGTTTCAGAAGTTTTAAGTGCCTTAAACGCAGAAAAGCGTATAGGGATTGAGCTGGTCTTTTGACCTCGCCTCCCTCCCGCCAGATTCACTTTCGAATTCTGGCAATATCAAAAGTATTAGGGAGGTAAGTATACTCTTGAAGTGAAATAAACGAAATCTAGGATTTCTTTTTTCACGAGAGAGTTGATACTTACCTCCCTAGATACGGACCCGGCCTCTCCACCCCACAGAGGCTCGGTCTTCAGGCTCCTTAATAGTTGCATGTGTGTCAGCCAATAATCTAGTCAGAGGAAGTGCTAGTCTGCGCATGCGCGGTGGTGGGGCTGGCATCCGCCAGACTACGCTCTGACTCCCTGCCCAGTAGGGGCACCTAACTGTTTAAATCTGAGTGTTTATTGAGTGAAAGCCAATATTTAGCAATATCAAAAGTATTAGGGAGGTAAGTATCAACTCTCTCGTGAAAAAAGAAATCCTAGATTTCGTTTATTTTATGAGGTTTTTCTCATTTTTTATATACATCAAAATTTATCAATGGAAACAACCACTTAACAGAACTGCATCAGTCTTCACTAATGGGGAGATGATGACAGCAACAAGAAATTCACAAGGTCAGTCTTGTTCATGTGTTGTTCATTGTTGATTGTATTTGTCACGTAAACCCTTCGTTACTAATATGTGATGGTACGCGTTTTTTATGTGGTTCATTCTTGAGAGTAAACACACGTGTCATGG
>CM067360.1:42746337-42813023 GCA_034401795.1 Chaetoderma sp. LZ-2023a | reverse complement strand
ATCATAATCTTGACCACCTGTTGGTGTTTCTGATTCTGTCCTGCTACCCAGGGCTTCTCCAATATTCTGTGATGTACCATTTTTAGCTTGAAGTGCAATCTGTGAACTCCAGGTTTCACCTCCTCCAACTGTTCTCTCACCGTTACACTGATACTTCCATATGCTCCACCTGGAAAATTACACAAGACACAAAAACTAACAATTTTTGTTAATCTTAAAACTGGATTGCCTGGAATAATAAAACACTAGACAAGAAAAAGAAACACAAATTGTGTGGAAGTAAATGTCTCGCCTGTCCCCTGTTTGTCTCAGTTACCTTGACCTGTGACCTTCTGCCCTCAATGTTATCATGCTGCTTCCTACCATTATAGGTATCCAGGTTTCCAAGTTGTAATAGCCTTAACCAATCCTGAAATATAAGCGGAAAAGTTTTGCTAAACGCAAAAACTTAATGTTGAAATAGCAGAGTTCTAGATCAAGGTCACAGTGACCGTGACCGTAGGTCCTTGTGATCCCAAAATCATCATGTTGTATCCTATCATTATAGGTAACCGTGTATCAAAGTTTAGATGCAATAGGCTTAAGCAATCCTGAAATATAAGCCGAGATATTTTGCTAAACGCAAAACTTAATGTTGATAAAGCAGAGTTCTGTATCAAAGTCACAGTGATATTGAGCTTTGAACTTCTGACACCAACATCATCATGCTGCTATCCTAACATTATAGGTAACACTGTATCCAAGTTTAGTTGCAATAGTCTTAAGCAATCCTGCATATAAGCTGAAAAGCTTTGCTAAATACAAAAAACTCAATGTTGAAATAACAGAGTTCTGTATCAATGTCACATTGACCTTGGCCTTGTGAGGCCAAACATCATCACACTGCTTCCAATCATTATAGGTAACCATGTATCCAAGTGTAGTTGTAATAGGCTTAACCAGTCCTGAAATATAAGCTGAGAAGTTTTTCTAAATGCAAAAACTTAATGTTGAAATAGCACAGAGTCCTATATCAAGGTCACAGTGACGTTGACCTTTGACTTTGTGATCCCAATATCATCATGCTGCATCCTATCATTATAGGTAACCATGTATCCAAGTTTCCTTGCAATAGGCTTAACCAATCCTGAAATATAAGCTGAGAGGTTTTGCTAAACGCAAAAACTTAATGTTGAAAAGCAGAGTTCTGTATCAAGGTCACAGTTATATCGACCTTTGACCTTCTGACCCCAACATCATCATGTTGCATTCCTACCATTATAGGTAAACCATGTATCCAATTGGATCAGGCATTGCTGAGATATAAGACAATAACTTTTGCTTAATGCATAAACTTAACGTAAAATATTAACAAAGATTATATTGTGACCTTTGACCCCATAACCTTGACATCATGACCGCTTTATCAGTGGACTGCTTCCATTCAATGTATATCACCATGTACCCAAGTTTTGGTTCCAACTGGATCAGGCATTGCTGAGATATAAGGCAATAACTTTTGTTTAATGCAAAAACTTAACAAAGATTATACCATGACCTTTGACCCCATAACCGTGACCGAATGATGTCTGCATCCGCATGCTGCTCTTCCTTTTGATGTATAATCACCATGTACCCAAGTTTGGTTCCAATTGGATCAGGCATTGCTGAGATATAAGGCAATAACTTTTGTTTAACGCAAAAACTTAACAAAGATTATACCATGACCTTTGACCCCATAACCTTGACCGAATGATGTCTGCATCAGCATGCTGCTTCCTTTTGATGTATATCACCATGTACCCAAGTTTGGTTTCAATTGGATCATGCATTGCTGAGATATAAGGCAATAACTTTTGTTTAATGCAAAAACTTAACGTAAAATATTAACAAAGATTATACCATGACCTTTGACCCCAACAACCTTGACTTCATGATGTCTGCATTCAGCATGCTGCTTCCGTTAAATGTAAATCACCATGTACCCAAGTTTGGTTCCAATTGGATAAGGCATTGTTGAGATATAAGGCAATAACTTTTGTTTAAACGTAAAAATATTAAATTAAAATATTAACAAAGATTATACCATGAGCTTTGACACCATAAACTTGACCTTGTGATGCCTGCATAAGTGTGCTACTTCCTTTCGATGTATATCTCCATGTATCCAAGTTTGGTTCCAATTGAGATTAGGCTGTGCTGAGATATAAGACAATAGCTTTTTGTTTAACGCGAAAGCTTAACGTAAAATATTAACAAAGATTATACTGTGACCTTTAACCCCATAACCTTGACGTCATGACCAGTTTATCGGTGGGCTGCTTCCATTCAATGTATATCACCATGTACCCAAGTTTGGTTCCAATTGGATAAGGCATTGTTGAGATATAAGGCAATAACTTTTGTTTAACGCAAAAGCTTAACGTAAAATATTAACAAAGATTATACCATGAGCTTTGACACCATAAACTTGACCTCGTGATGCCTGCATAAGTGTGCTGCTTCCTTTCGATGTATATCACCATGTAGCCAAGTTTGGTTCAAATTGGATCATGCATTGCTGAGATATAAGGCAATAACATTTGTTAAAACGCAAAAACTAAAAGTAAAATATTAACAAAGATTATACTGTAACCTTTGACCCCCGTAACTTTGACCTCATGGCCTTTTCATGGGCGGGCTGCTTCCTTTTGATGTATATTACCATGCACCCAAGTTTAGTTCCAATTGGAGTCAGGCATTGCTGAGATATAAACTTAACTTTAAAGTTTACTCCGCCGCCGCCGCCGAAAAAGTGATACCTATGTCTCGATCCTGCTTCGCAGGCGAGACAAATAAAATTAATTAAATCCATTAAAGGTCTTGTGAGGACTTGCGGTCGATAACGAGTTTCAATTAATTTTATGGTCTACTACACTATTTAAACACAATAGCGTCACATTGGAGTGAGAAAAATATGTTAGGCAGCCCAACTAACGAGATTAAATGACGCCTCAATCTGAATCACATCACCACTCGCTGTGACGTCACACCGGGAACGGCGCTGTGAGCTGGGTCAATATTTCTCTGTCTGTAGTACAAAAGTAACATATTTTAAAACATGCGTTTAACAGTATAGACTTCACCTACCATAACATAAATTATGTCAGGTTGAAGCGAAGTCTTCATTCAAGAAATCAAAAATCATGATTTTTAAAAATCTATTATGATATTTACTCATTTTAATTGGTTTCATGGATAGCTATATTCGCATAATAATAGCCCTATAACTACGGTAAACCATGGACAATGCTGAAAATCGGCAATATTTCAATGCATGTGACAAATACTCTGTAGTCTAGTAGGCCTAATTGCGGATCCATTACCATTCTTGAAAGGACTGGGTGTACTATGTAATATCTGGGATGGATGGATGTGAGTGTGATGATCGAGGTAGGTGGGAGAGGTTGACGATGGCTATAATTCTACTATTATTCATATATAAATGTATATGCTACAGAGTGCAGCAACAACTTTTTCTGAAGTTACGAATGTACAATAAGTGTGTCAGTGTGTCCTATGTGAAATTTCCTGTGATTACTGATTAGAATGTAATTGTTTACCTATAAGCTTTTGGCAATGTGTTTGCATAATAATAATAATAATAATAATAATAATAATGTAGAGGCATGTACGGGTCAACATGTACATTGGTGTGTGGGGGGGGGGGGGAAGGGGGCGTCATGCCTGTGACAACCATATGAACTATATCGTTTTCAAACCAACTTCTTCCATGTATGGAAGTAGCGTACACTCATATTTCAATGTTATGAAAAAGCAAAACTGTAGCGGATGAACAAATTTTAAATAGGTAGGTGAACTGACAGATGTTCAGAGGTCGCTAGCGTATCATCTTTACTTACAGTGCAGCTCATAAATAAGTTTAAATGCTTCCAAAGCAAAATAAACGAAATCTAGGATTTCTTTTTTCACGAGAGAGTTGATACTTACCTCCCTAATACTTTTGATATTGCTAAATATCGGCTTTCACTCAATAAAACACTCAGATTAAAAACAGTTAGGTGCCCCTACTGGGCAGGGAGTCAGAGGTAGTCCGGCGGATGCTCGCCCCACCACCGCGCATGCGCCGACTACTACTTCCTCTGGCTCATTTATTGGCTAACACATGCAACTACTAAGAGCCTGAAGACCGAGCCTCTGTGGGGCGGAGAGGCCGGGTCAGTATCTAGGGAGGTAAGTATCAACTCTCTCGTGAAAAAAGAAATCCTAGATTTCGTTTATTTCACATCAAGAGTATACTTACCTCCCTAATACTTTTGATATTGCCAGAATTCGAAAGTGAATCTGGCGGGAGGGAGGCGAGGTCAAAAGACCAGCTCTTCCCTATACGCTTTCAAGCGTTTTAAGGCACTTATGACGTCTGAAACTGTGTGAAAACACAGTCAGGATTTGATAAACCATCGGATAACACAACCGATGCCTGAGAGATGACCGATTTGTCATATGCGCTCCCCCCCCCCTCCCTTGGGAGGAAGATTAAATGACCTCAATGTCCTACACGCTCTCTTCGTACTAGTGCTAAGTACTATAGGACAGAGACGAAAAGGCTCCATTTTCGTATACTCTCTATAAAGAACCACAACCCACATAAACCATCACCATATTAATAACACTGGGTAACGTGACAATACAAACAATGAACAACACATGAACAAGACTGACCTTGTTGTCCTAGGAAGCTGTCATCATGAATCCAGTAGAGAAGGATGATACAGTCCCGACAAGTGGTTGTCACCGTCGCTGAATGGCGAAGTATATAAGCAATGCGGAGGCACTCTTCACAAACATAAAGCGGTTATTGTTTCAAAATCGACAAGGCGAGAGGGTTAGAGGTGTCACGGAGGTAATGGTCTGTAAAACTAGACTCACAGTGCCACTGAGCCACTGACATAATATCATCCACAGGGACCCCATTAAAAAGGGCAGTGGATGTCACGACACCGCGGACACTGTGAGCCTTGGCCACGTCAACCTGTCGCCCGGTGGCGGATTTGTGACAAAATTGAATACATTCCACAATCCACCTAGAAATGGTGTCCTTAGACGCCCTACCATGGGGTTCAATATATGACAACCATAACGCTGACTGGTCGGTACGCCACTCCGAAGTACGCTGTTTGTACCGGAGCAGCGCCCGTACGGGGCACCATACTTTAGAATTAGGATCATATCTAGTTAAAGATGGCAAAAAAATAGGTTGACCTGGATATTTCAATGACTGATTTTTAGACAAGAAATTAATCCTAGGTAGAAGCTTAAGGCCTTCCCCTGTAACCACAAAACGGTCAACCTCGGCTGATAAGGCGTGAATTTCACTCCTACGCCTAGCCGAGGCCGCAGCAATTAAAAATACAGTTTTAAGAGTTAACATTTTCATAGAAATGGAACTAAGTGGTTCAAAAGGCTTATCACCTAGTACCTGGAGCACCAGTGATAAACTCCAAGACGGAATCAGTGGAGGATTCCTTGGTCTTAGATTGCCCATGCCTTTAATTAATACATTTAATGTACTTACTTCATCACTCCCCCTATTAGCCAAGCAAGGAATAACAGTCATTAAAGCTGACTTATAACCAGCAATAGAGTTAGGCTTGAGGCTATAGGCATCATATAGGTGACAGAGGAAATCAGCCACTACCTGAATAGATGATTCCATTGGATCAATACATCTTTTTGAGCACCATTCTGCAAATCTGTTGATTTTATAATTATATGCTCTGGAGGTTGACCCCCTCCTGGCTTTGGCCATAAACATGGCCGCTTGCTCAGAAAAGCCCTCCTTAATTCTAGATTCCTTGACAACATCCACGCAGTCTATCGGAACATTGACGGATTGTCGTGAAGGGCCTTGCCCTGGAAGATAAGGTTGTCCATCAGAGGCAGCGGAACCGGATTGCAGACCAGAAGGTCCAGCAGATCCGTATACCACGATCGGCTTGGCCAATCCGGGGCGATCAGAAGCACTTGGCACTCCTGCTGCCTGATTTTCTGAAGCACCTTTGGAATCAGGATTGCTGGGGGGAATGCGTATGCATACATTCCCTCCCAGCTGATAGCTAACGCATCTGTTGCGAAAGCGCTTGGGTCTGGAATCGGAGAGACGTACGTCGTCATCTTCGCATTCTTCTTCATCGCGAACAAATCTATGTTGGGTTTCCCCCAATGGTCGAACAGACGATCCGCCACACATTGATTTAGTTGCCATTCCGTGGGTAAAACACTCATCCTTCGGCTCAATGAGTCTGCTAGCAGATTTAACCTTCCCGGAATATGAACTGCTTTCAAGGTGATCCCATGATCCAGGCACCAACAAAGCAGTTTCCATGTCATCATACAGAGACTGGGCGACTTCGTTCCGCCCTGGCGGTTTATGTAAGTCACTACTGTTGAGTTGTCTGAACGAATTAGAACAATCTTGCCCTGAACTTTCTGTAAGAAATGTTCCAGGCCCAGGACTACTGCTCTTAGCTCTAGTAGATTGATATGTTCCTTGGACTGATCCAGATCCCAAAGCCCTGATACTGTGGACTCTTCCAGACAAGCTCCCCACCCCTCCATCGATGCATCTGTATACACAGTCACCTGAGGGTGGGGAGGGGTTAGCAAAACCCCCAGCAAGAGATTCTCTGTATTCAACCACCATTGCAGGTGGTGAATCAGAGGCGCCAACACCGGCACGTTCGAGTCCAGCGAACCTGAACTCTGGGTCCACTGTGTCATGAGAAACAACTGGATCGGACGCCTGCGCAAGGCGGCCTGTGGAATGACTGGTTCCAAAGAAACCATCAAGCCCAGCATTCTCAAGTAAACCCGTGCCAGGACATGACGACTGTCGCACACCGACTGAATTACCGAGATGAGTACTTGAACCCTCTCCTGAGTGGGGTACACATACCCCGTCTCCAGATCGAAGAACATGCCCAGGTAAACAAACTTCTGGGATGGAGTTAGCTCTGATTTCGGGAAATTGATTATCCAGCCCAAGTCCGAGAGAGTTTTCAAAACAATCTCCAGATTGGCTGACAACGATTCCCGGGTGTGTGCTTTCAATAGCCAGTCGTCTATGTACGTGTGGACTGCTATGCTTCTCCTGCGGAGGTATGCAGTGATCGCGAGAACCACACGGGTGAAGACCCGAGGAGCCGTGGAAATTCCGAAGGGTAACACCCTGAATTCCCACCGCCGGCCCTGAAATGCAAATCTCAGGAATCGACGGAAACTCCTCTCTATGGGAATGTGGAAATAAGCATCCTTCAAATCTATCGACGCTGTCCACATCCCTCGCTCTAACCCCGCCAACACCGAGCGCACAGTCTCCATCTTGAAACTGGGAGTCTCGATGAACTTGTTCAACGGCTTGAGGTTGAGAATCGGCCTCCACCCTCCGGTGTTTTTTGTTACTAAGAACAGGGTTGAATAGAAGCCCGGGCACCTCTGCGCCGGCTGAATGGCTTCTTTTAGTATGAGGGAATTTATTTCCTCCTCTATACACAACCTCTGATCCGGATCCCGTGGAATGGGAGTCCAGATCGGCGCGAGAGACAGTCGCGATGGCGGGCCTGTCACCCAGTCGGGACGATACCCGACCGAAAGCCATCGCAAGACTAAACGGTCCTGAGTCAACCGCTTCCACTCTGGCAAGCGGGCGGCCAAACGGCCGCCCACCGGTCCACCTAGGGATAGAGGTGGACATAAGGAGGGCCAGAGTGGCACTGTTCTCTTGGCCTGCAACACCGGAGTGGTTCCCACCGCGGTAACCAGGCCATCAGGCCCGATTACCGCGACCAGATCCCCGCGCGCCCCGCCCAGCGCCGCGCGCACCACGGTGCGCGGGCTGCTGTCTGGCTGGGTGCGGCTGGGGAGCCTGCGCCCCCCTCACTGCTGGCCGAATCGCCCGTGGCCTAGGCCTACGTTGCGACGGTGGCTGGCCCCTGACCTGGCCAGCACCACCTCGAGCCTGCAGAGGACGATACGCAGGGGGCGCCGCGCGAACACGCTCCCGCCGGAGCACCTCAAATTGTTCCCGCAGCGCCCTCTGGTTATTAACCAGAGTGACCGTCTCCTGGAGGTGCCTGCATCCCTCACCTCCAAAGAGACCAGGACCTGTCATAGGCGTCCGCAGCAGCCTATTATACAGGTCCTGGGACGGGCACAGATTGTCAAGTGCAAACGTGCGCCTCGCCCGGACACTTCTGGTTACCGCCCGCGTCAAACAGTCCAAAGCCAGGTTGATACCATCCTGAATGGCTCTCTGGACTGTCACCGGGCTAGGTTGGCGTGATGCGGAAGCCGCTACCACCCCTTGTAGCAGCTGGGAAACGTGGGATAGAGCGGCAATCGACGCTCTCCCACTCTCCTCCGCATCCCGCAGCGCGGCATTTGCCGAACGCAACGCGTTCGAGCACAAGACTCCCGTGTCAGAACGGGAGCCCGGCCGCGCATCTTCGCCCAAAGCCGCGCGATCATCAACGCTCGGCTTTGGCACCACACCGTACCGCTGGTAATCCAGGGGCACGATGCGGCACCGCTTCGCCACCTCGCGAGGGGCCTTCGCGAGACGTCCATTCACCTTAATGGACGCCTCTGCCGCTTCGAACATGTCCACGACATGCTCAGCAAGCGGCAGAGATGGCATAGCGGTAGCCGCCGGCCTACCAGCTAACCACGGCCTATGGTCACGCTGGCTAGCCGGCAGCTCCACGGGTAGATCTGGCCGAACACTTACCAGCCACTGGCAAGCGTCCGACCAATCCTCCTCCGTGGCTAACTGCGAGCGCTCTACTAGACGAGGGCCTTCGTCTTCCTCCAGAGCACTCGCAGTTGATGTCGACGGCGGGTAAGCTGATACCCCTGGCAAGCCTGGAAAAGCATGCGGGCCCGAGAGAACAGGCATGCTAAAATCCGCGGCTTGACCAGGAGCAGGCGCCGTGGCAGAGCGCGGGGTAAACACCGCTCTACCACGGGTCTGACCAGCACCAGCCATACCATCGGCAAGCCGAGGTATGCGGTATCCGTGGTCAACAGCACCGCCCGGGGACACCCTCTGGACCGTGAAATCTACTCCTGCGTGAGTAGAACCATGGAACACGTCGCCTGCATTCCCCGCGAGGGGTGCACAGACGTCGTATTCCATGGCCACGTCCTCAGAAGGCGACCCCAGCAGGAGATCCTCTTCTTCCTGGCCAGAAAGATTAGACTCCGGGTCAGCAAAGAAAGCTAACCCGGACTGGCCAGGAAAGGTGCCATAGGAGGGTTTGGCACCTTCGGCGCGCGGATACCCGGGGTCTGATGAGCAGACCGCGGGTCCCAGCAACAACCGTTGTCCACGGCCCCTCGGCGCGGCGCCATGCCTGCTGCCAGGGCCTTGGACTGCCCCCAACAAAGGGGCCACCTCTGAATCCACAACCGGACCGGACCTAAAGAGACCGGATTCAGAGGCGGGGATCACCTGCTCGTAAGCAGATGCCGAGGACAACAAAGGAGCTGGCCCAGGGAGCATGCCACGAAGCAACTCTGGGACCAGATCCTTTATTGTCCTCTGCATCTCTTGCAACATTTCGGACCTGAAGGCCTCCATATCCACCGCGGATGAGGCCTTCTTCTTACCCTTCTTACACACTTTCTCCTTCTTCTTCCTCTCTTCCTCCATTACCTTCTCCCTTGCCTGCAATGCGAGAAAATCAGACATTAATTCGCCCCCCCACAGCTTACATACGTCGCACTTCAGCAACGGTCCACAGGGACTGCAGCTGAAGCACAAGTGCGGGACAAAGCGGCTTTTCAGAAACCTCCCGCAGGACGGGCAACCAGGTCTCTGAAACAGGACAAAGGACAGGGACAATGAGCAAGATAGTTAAGGTTAGCAAACTCAAAACCAACTAAAAAGAGAGGACAGGATCATCAAGATCAGAAATCAAGAAGAACCAGCCATGGACAAAACGTTAATTGTTAATAAAAAGGCCAAGGCCGATTATGACGTCATCACTCTCGTGACCAAATTAATCGATCCGCAACAAGCACCAAGAGCAAGAACGAATTGTATAAGTAAAACGGAACATTTCCGTTGAATTGGCATTTCGAGTACACAACAATCAGATATACAGAGATAACTCCTTCCAATTCTAGTATTGGCAAAAAGGGAAATTATCTCCCCTTTTGTTTACATTATAATTAGATACCTGATCCTTGTATAGACAAACCATCCAACGTGATGAACCGGAGAACTCCACCATAGTACGCCTCTACATTCTCTCCACCTCAGGGGAAGGAATTGGAGCAAGAGGGCAAAGTGAGAAGACCTTTATAACAGGCCTCCAACTCACTGAACATAGATCTTTTGGTTAGATAACCTAACAGTATTAGTAGGAAATGGAACCGTGGTGGAGAGAAAACATATCCTCTTGTGCCGAAAAGTCCACCAAAGCTTCTATGCGATACCTGTGGACAAAACACAAAGAGAAATGAGACATATGAAGCACCATGTTGTAAAAACCCAACATAATCAGGCGCTAATCACGGTAAGCGCGAGTCCCGGAAATACATTAAACCGGGACAAAACACGCTAGCATATCAAAGAATTCACCTGATAAAGCGATCCCGCTCCTTCTAGAGGCGAATCCTCCCTTTCCGACATGCTTCCACCAAAAATAAACGTCAAACGTGAGCGAAAAACAAGGCAACGCGCAGAAAAGTATGAAAATCACAAAACCGCATGTAACCCTTTGCCAATAAATGAGCAAAGAGGAAGTAGTAGTCGGCGCATGCGCGGTGGTGGGGCGAGCATCCGCCGGACTACCTCTGACTCCCTGCCCAGTAGGGGCACCTAACTGTTTTTAATCTGAGTGTTTTATTGAGTGAAAGCCGATATTTAGCAATATCAAAAGTATTAGGGAGGTAAGTATACTCTTGATGTGAAAACACAAATATGTTAGTTAGAACCATATGAACATGATATAAGAAACGTTATGTTGAATATTTTGAACACAATTTGGGTTGAAATCCAGACCAATTATGTTCAAAATATTCAACAGTATGTTATTTAAGTTGTACTATAAGTGTGCGGGCGGCAGTGAAAGCCTCACTATGCACCTCGACCACTGCCTAAATTGTAAACAAACCATGTGCTGTCAATAATTATGTCAATGTAGACTATACGCAAATAGATTAGTTTAGATTAGATTTATATTTACACGACATTTTAGTTAATTTTAAACACATAACTGGAGTAACTGCTATATTGCAATCATAAATTTATTCATAAGCCTACACAATGGTAAATTGCAATCGTACGTGCACTAAGCGGTGTAGGCCTACTTAAATATCATTTAAAGAGTTGTGTACATGCATGCAAAATCTCTGCAGTCAATCCAGAAAGATAAGATATATATGCATTTGTAGAATTGTACTCCAAGAAGTGTGTGGGTGGGTTTGATTAAATATAGCCTAATTCGTGTACACGAAATCCGATGTTACTGTCACCTCTAACAGGCCTATATGTTAGAATTGTGATGTCAGGCACCTTGACCATGAGGCCTGTCCTTTAAGTTTAATCAACAAAAATATCATCAACTTCGATATTATTGAACCTTTGTGCATTTCGAACAATGTAGTGTCCCTGTGTGAACAATGAATTGTCAAAGAATAGGTGCATAGGTGCCTAATACGCGCAGCAGTAGAGAGAGCTATGCTCCCCGAGATCATAATCTAGACTAATAGGAATTGGTGTCATCCCGGTGTGACATCACAACTCTAGCGCGATAGCTAAAAACGTTTGGTTGTCAAGGTGGTTGCTATATGCTTATCTCAGCTTTGGCTGGGCCGATTACAAAAATTAAAAAAGCATTTTGTTCTACTAGTAAAGGAGAATCTGTACTATGATTGTCAAGTTAATCAGAACGAGCGGGTATCTAGTCCTCACAACATCTTTAAATCAATTTAATATTCTCTTCTTAAAATAGAGCTTTTTGAAATATAATGAAATACTTCGCTAAAAAAGGTAATTCCTAACAACATTGAAAATAAGGGGCAAGGTCAGTCTGACACTTATCTCTTTTAGAAACTAACAAGCATACACAGAATCGTAGGGCTGAAACTTAGTATACCTGATCGTATAACTGCCAGGTCTACTCGTCTATACATCTCCTGTATTGTGATAGTTTGTGGCTCCAGACTCAGGATTCCATACGGGTCATCACTGTCTTTTATTGTCACAATACTCTGATTATACAGAGAACTTAGCCGTGGTGATGGTGCTGAAATACAGAATGTTAAACATAATAAAATCATAGTATCATGGCACCACACGCCAGTCATTATCAAAAATCCCTTTGGTGCAATGTTATTCATTGCCTGGAAATTAAAGTTAAATTTTTAGCAATGATGAGAATGGCCATTTGACCCCAAAATAAGGCCCTTCTTCCCCTTGTCAATGGTAATGCATATACAAAATATTATCAGAGTTCGTGTGGTAGAATTTTAGTTATATGATGCTGAAATAAAAAATATATCCAGAAATGGTGACCTTTACCGACAAACTAAGACATCTAATACCCATGATTATCCTATTAATGAAGACTCAATAAAATGCTCTATGCTTGACAATCAATCTAAAAATAGAGGCGTGGTTTCTACAAGAATACACCTCTAATGTATTGGACGGCCATCTTATTACGTCATCACAACGACTAGACTGTTACACAGACTCCACTTCAGCGACCAGACATATCAGTACCCAGTCCATCTCCGTAGCGGACTGTAAAAGGAACACTGGATCGTGTTGATTTTGGTATCATCTTAACCTTTGTATCACTAGCTTAATACAGATATTAAAATGGACTTGATCCACCCAGTGGTTCGTGTGATATCAATATCCATGCAACGTCAGAAAATTATTGACCTCATTTTGTGTGCGACAGACGTGCGACAAATTTGAATTTTACGACGATTTCAGAGGGACTATTTTTCTGTTAACTACTTGTCATACAGACTACTATAGGCTTTAAAATATCTCATTTTACGTGAATTAATATTGTCTGGTATGAGGAGATTAGCGTTCGTGTCCTTTTAAGTTTCAATTCTGTCTACCACCATATTCTGGTGGAAATCACTACGCCAATGGCTACTCAATACATACAAGATACTTTTCTCGATCTCGAATCGAAGGAGTTCTCATGAGCTACGAATGGCTTGACAATATGATCCAACTGTTCTGACAAAGCAATTTGTGTAAGAAAGCCTTTCAGAATTAACACAGTTAGTTTTAAAAGCCATTACCTATGAATCATGCTGTCATTATTCTAGGACTAGCATAGCTAACACAACTCTTAGGATATTCTATGTACAAACTGACTTATTAACAAAAATATGACTGAATGTACACATGTATACCAGCATTGGCACAGATGCACACAAAACTCTGAACTGGTAGTCAAATTCTGCATATATGCACAGATGGAGGGAAGTAAACACATACTCCTCTTACACATTGTACAGGCCTAGAGATGAAATTTACTTACATCTTTTTACTGTGATTGGGAACTTGATAACTTGAATCAGTGTGATGGAGAACATCTCGGGTGTTTCTGGAATGCTGTCCTGAATAATCTGGTGAAAAACAGTGAGAAAATAGGTTACCCATTTAACTCTTTAATGGTCAAGATGGCCATAACTGGTCTTTGCAGTGGTCTTGAGAAATGTTCATTTGCAGGCAAGAGTACTATTTTTTAATTTTACCACTGGAATGACTGGCTCGATAACCAAACCAGTCATTTCAGTGGTAAATTTTCAAAAATACTGGTCTTTTGGCCATTCAGTTGTCCAAAATTAATTTTCTTGGCAAATCTTGACCATTAAAGGGTTAATGACAAATATTGGTCAAGAAAATTAACATTTTTGCTGATTGAATGTCCATTTGCGGGTCAAGAGATTTTTAAAATTATTTATGACTGGCTCAATCATCAAGTCAGGCATTCCAGTAATAAATTTTGAAAAAAGTAATCTCTTGGCATGCAAATGGACATTCCTAAAGAGCATTGCAGAAGCTGGTTTTGGGTGGCTTGATCATTAAAGTCCTATTAAGCAACATTCAGGTGTATAAAGAGTTATCCAATGAGTGCAGCATACATGCATAGTTTTCTAGAAATCGATAATCAGGGAGTTCAGGGATTGATCTGTCCTAACACAGGTGAGGTGTGGGTGGAGTTTAGCTAAAGCTGGGTGGGGCTAAAACTGGAAAGGTCCATTAAATATATGTCACTTGTGTCGTGTCATCAAAATCAAATAACATAGGTCAGACACGAAAGTTACTGTCAGATAAATTGAAATGAATATTTTTTCACGGAACATGACATTGACCATCAATGAAACTTTTACAGGTATATACTGCTAAGGAGAAATAAGTTATTATCATAGAAATAAGATGACAATGAGTATACTACAGATACAACCTTTATATCAAGTCCAGCACTGGTCTGTCCATTCTCCAGGGTTATGCTGTCTGACACAGGCAAATCATAGTCCAAGCCGGATGTAGCATTAATATCTCTCAATTCAAACTTTACTTGAATCTTGCCCAATGATCCATACACTCGTTCTACTGTTACGCTTATCTAAAAGAAAAATTCAATTTTACAATAAAATTTATTGAACAAGAACACCACCTAGCGGGGCTTAATATGCTCGTCTTTAATGAATTTTAGTCTTTTCAGGGAGTATAACACTGTCAAATATGGACAGATTTTGCCGAAACAAAACCATGACACTTTGTCTCTATGTATATGTTTACTGGAAATCGAATTTCAAAAGGTTCAAAACTCCCTGAGATTTGGCGCAGGAAATATTTGTTTATAAATTTTGCTCTTTTAAATATGGATGGATCTTACTGAAACAAAATCATGACGCATCGTCTCCACCTAATATGTGCACTGGACCACAAATTTCAAATGTAGGTTGAGAAGTTTTTGAGATATGGCCAGGGCACAAAGTTTTTCACGCATTTTACACATTTCAGAGGGGATAACTCTAGCAAATATCGACAGATATCGACGAAACGAAATCATGACATATTGTCTCCCTTTACTACGTGCACTGGAGCAAAAATTAAAAATTTAAATTCAGAAGTCTGAGATACATACCGGACTGAAATTTTTGACGGATTTTACAGATTTCAGGGGGGATAACTCTAGCAAATATAGACAGATCTCGAACGAAATGAAATCATGACACATTGTCTCTGCCTAATATGTGCACTGCAATAAAAATTCCAAATGTAGGTTGAGAAGTTATTGAGATACGACCTGGACACGAAACTTTTGACACATTTTACGCATTTCAGGGGGGATAACTCTAGCAAATATCGACAGATCTAGACAAAACGAAATAATGACATATCGTTTTCACCTAATATGTGCACTGGAGAAAAAATTTCAAATGTAGATTAAGAAGTTTTTGAGATACAGCCAAGACACAACATTTTTGATGCATTTTACGCATTTCAGGGGGGATAACTATATCATATATTGACAGATCTCGATGAATTGAAATCTTCACACATCGTCTCCGCATATGAGAAAAAATTTCAAATGTAGATTACAAAGTTTTTGAGATATGACCCGGACACGGATTTGCTAACAGATGGATGGATGGACAGACAGACAGACAGAGACACCTTGAGCCATCACATAATATGACCCGTTTTTTTTTCAAAACGTGAGTATAAAAATGAAAAAACATGGCAATGACCCTAAAACTGAAAAACTGACTAGAAACAGAGTAAAATTGTGAACACACTTTTTTCAACATTCACCCATATGACACCATCAACCATACATACATATGATGAAAATTGGTGAATATTGACCCTTTGAGCTCAAAACCACTAGGAGATAGTGAGAGAGAAATCATAATCTCCCACTAACCATAGGCAATTACATTTAGGAGATATCCTGCAGTCATACAGAGCACAAACTGACCAGAAGGGCAGGTAAAATTACCTGTCCTAATTAGCATTGCAACATGTATGATGATCATTGAACCTTTCTGTTAGATAATGGAGGATTCCACTTTTTCAGTCAATAAATTGACATCATAATCAACTATGTGATGTGTAGGATGATGCTACAATCAATTACATCATGAATGACGTAGCTACGTTCATGACGAACACTCAATTGATGATGGACTAAGCATTGTTGTACGAATTGTATGTCTTTACTGTTCAATAAACATGCTGTTGAATAATTTGAAACTAATTTCACTAGGCGCTGTTGCTGTCAAAATATTCAACAGCTTAGCTGTATAGTTTTCTGGAAATTGATATTCAGGGAGTTCAGTGATCGATTGATCCCAACACAGGCAAAATGGGTGGAGCTTAGCTAAAGATTGCCAGGGCATAGTTAACCCTGAATTCCTCCATTCTGATGAACTTTAGCTAATGTACTTATTTATGGCTAACAGTTACCATCTAAATAAACTGATTAACCCATTAATGCTCAAGTCTGCCTGAAACGGCCTTAGAAGTGGTCAGAAACAAATGTCAGTTTGCAGGCCAGTGAAGAGTATTTTCAAAAACTGACCACTGGACTGACTGGCTTGATAATAAAGCCAGTGATTACATTGGTGAATTTTAAATAGTAGACTTCTCTTGACTGCCAAATAAACAAAATCTAGGATTTCTTTTTTCACGAGAGAGTTGATACTTACCTCCCTAATACTTTTGATATTGCTAAATATTGGCGTTCACTCAATAAAACACTCAGATTAAAAACAGTTAGGTGCCCCTACTGGGCAGGTAGACAGAGGTAGTCAGGCGGATGCCGGCCCCACCACCGCGCATGCGCCGACTACTACTTCCTCTGACAAATTTATTGGCTGACACACATGCAACTGCTAAGAGCCTGAAGACCGAGCCTCTGTGGGGTGGAGAGACCGGGTCCGTATCTAGGGAGGTAAGTATCAACTCTCTCGTGAAAAAAGAAATCCTAGATTTCGTTTATTTCACATCAAGAGTATACTTACCTCCCTAATACTTTTGATATTGCCAGAATTCGAAAGTGAATCTGGCGGGAGGGAGGCGAGGTCAAAAGACCAGCTCTTCCCTATACGCTTTCACGTGTTTACGGCACTTAAAAACGTCTGAAAACTGTGTGAGAACACAGTCAGGATTTTACAAACGATCGGATAACACAACCGATGCATGAGAGATAACCGAATGTCATATGCGCTCCCCCCCCCCCCCTCCTGGGAGGAAGACTAGATGACCTCAATGTCCTATACGCTCTCTACGTACTAGTGCCACGTACTACAGGACAGAGACGAAAGTACTCCATTTTCGTATACTCTCTATGAACCACAATCCACACAAACCATCACCATATTAATAATAACGGGTAACGTGACAATACATTTAACAATGAACAACACATAAACAAGACTGACCTTGTTGAACTTGGAAGCTGTCATCACGTTCCCAGTAGAGAAGCCTGATGCAGTCCCGACAAGTGGTTGTTACCATTACTTAAATGTGATGTATATAAGCAACGAGGAAACGCTCCTCATAAAACATACAGGCGATTATTGTTCCAAAATCGACAAGGCGAGAGGATTTGAGGTGTCACGGAGGTAATGGTCTGTAAAACTTGACTCACAGTGCCACTGAGCCACGGACATAATTTCATCCACAGGGACCCCACTAAACAGGGCAGTGGATGCCACGACACCGCGGACACTGTGAGCCTAGGCCACATCAACCTGTCTCCCGGTGGCGGATTTGTGACAAAACTGAATACATTCTACAATCCACCTGTAAATGGTGTCCTTAGACGCCCTGCCATGGGGTTCAATACATGACAACCATAACGCTGACTGGTCGGTACGCCACTCCGAAGTACGCTGTTTGTACCGGAGCAGCGCCCGTACGGGGCACCATACTTTAGAATTAGGATCATATCTAGTTAAAGATGGCAAAAAAATAGGTTGACCTGGATATTTCAAAGACTGATTCTTAGCCAAGAAATTAATCCTAGGTAGAAGCTTAAGGCCTTCCCCTGTAACCACAAAACGGTCATCCTCGGCTGATAAGGCGTGAATCTCACTCCTATGCCTTGCCGAGGCCGCAGCAATTAAAAACACAGTTTTAAGAGTCAACAATTTCATAGAAATGGACATAAGTGTTCAAAAGGCTTATCTCCTAGTACCTGAAGCACCAGAGATAAACTCCAAACTGGAATCAGTGGTGGATTCCTTGGTCTTAGATTGCCCATGCCTTTAATTAATACATTTAATGTACTTACTTCATCACTCCCCCTGTTAGCCAAGCAAGGAATAACAGCCATTAAAGCTGACTTATAACCAGCAATAGAGTTAGGCTTGAGGCTATAGGCATCATATAGGTGACAGAGGAAATCAGCTACTACCTGAATAGATGCATCCATTGGATCAATACATCTTTTTGAGCACCACTCTGCAAATCTGTTGATTTTATAGTTATATGCTCTGGACGTTGACCCCCTCCTGGCTTTGGTCATAAACATGGCCGCTTGCTCAGAAAAGCCCTCCTTAATTCTAGATTCCTTGACAACATCCACGCAGTCAATCGGAACATTGACGGATTGCCGTGAAGGGCCTTGCCCTGGAAGATAAGGTCGTCCATCAGAGGCAGAGGAACCGGACTGCAGACCAGAAGGTCCAGCAGATCTGTATACCACGATCGGCTTGGCCAATCCGGGGCGATCAGAAGCACTTGGCACTCCTGCTGCCTGATTTTCTGAAGCACCTTTGGAATCAGGATTGCTGGAGGGAATGCGTATGCATACATTCCCGCCCAGCTGATAGCTAACGCATCTGTTGCGAAAGCGCTTGGGTCTGGAATCGGAGAGACGTACGTCGTCATCTTCGCATTCTTCTTCGTTGCGAACAAATCGATGTTGGGCTTCCCCCAATGGTCGAACAGACGATCCGCCACACATTGATTTAGTTGCCATTCCGTGGGTAAAATACTCATCCTTCGGCTCAATGAGTCTGCTAGCAGATTTAGCCTTTCCGGAATATGAACTGCTCTCAAGGTAATCCTGTGATCCAGGCACCAACAAAGCAGTTTCCAAGTCATCATACAGAGACTGGGCGACTTCGTTCCGCCCTGGCGGTTTATGTAAGTCACTACTGTTGAGTTGTCTGAACGAATAAGAACAATCTTGCCCTGAACTTTCTGTAAGAAATGTTCCAGGCCCAGGACTACTGCTCTTAGCTCCAGTAGATTGATATGTTCCTTTGACTGATCCAGATCCCAAAGCCCTGATATTGTGGACTCTTCCAGACAAGCTCCCCACCCCTCCATCGATGCATCTGTATACACAGTCACCTGAGGGTGGGAAGGGGTTAGCAAAACCCCCAGCAAGAGATTCTCTATATTCAACCACCATTGCAGGTGGTGAATTAGAGGCGCCAACACTGACACGTTCGAGTCCAGCGAACCTGAACTCTGGGTCCACTGTGTCATGAGAAACAACTGGATCGGGCGCCTGCGTAAGGCCGCCTGCGGAATGACTGGTTCCAATGAAACCATCAAACCCAGCATTCTCAAGTTAACCCATGCCAGGACATGACGACTGTCGCACACCGACTGTATTAAGGAGATGAGTCTCTGAACCCTCTCCTGAGTAGGATAAACATATCCCGTCTCCAGATCGAAGAACATGCCCAGGTAAACAAACTTCTGGGATGGAGTCAGCTCTGATTTTTGGAAATTGATTATCCAGCCCAAGTCCGTGAGAGTTTTCAAAACAATCTCCAGATTGGCCGATAACGTTTCCTGGGTGTGTGCTTTTAACAGCCAGTCGTCTATGTACGTGTGGACTGCTATGCTTCTCCTGCGGAGGTATGCCGTGATCGCGAGAACCACACGGGTGAAGACCCGAGGAGCCGTGGAAATTCTGAAGGGTAATACCCTGAATTCCAACTGTCTGCCCTGGAATGCAAATCTAAGGAAGCGACGGAAACTCCTCTCTATGGGAATGTGGAAATAAGCATCCTTCAAATCTATTGAAGCTGTCCACATTCCCTGCTCTAACCCCGCCAACACCGAGCGCACAGTCTCCATCTTGAAACTGGGCATCTCTATGAACTTGTTCAATGGCTTGAGGTTGAGAATCGGCCTCCACCCTCCGGTGTTTTTTGTTACTAAGAACACGGTTGAATAGAAGCCCGGGCACCTCTGCGCCGGCTGAATAGCTCCTTTTTGTATGAGGGAATTTATCTCCTCCTCGATACACAACCTTTGATCTGGATCTCTCGGAATCGGAGTCCAGATCGGCACGAGAGACAGTCGCGATGGCGGGCCTGTCATCCAATCGGGATGATAGTCGACAGAAAGCCATCGCAAGACTAAACGGTCCTGAGTCAACCGCTTCCACTCTGGAAAGTGGTCGGCCAATCGGCCGCCCACCAGTCCACCTAGGGAGAGAGGTGGACATAAGGAGTGTGAGAGTGGCACTGTCTTCTCGGCCAAAAACACTGGAGTGGTTCCCACCATGGTAACCGGCCCATCAGGCCTGATTACCGCGACCAGATCCCCGCGCACCACGCCCAGCACCGCGCGCACCTCGGTGCGCGGGTGGCTGCCTGACTGGCTGCGCCTGGGGAGTCTGCGCCCCCCTCGCTGCGGGCTGAATCGCACGCGGCCTAGGCCGTCGCTGCGATGGTGGCTGGCCTCTGACCTGGCCACCTCCACCTCGAGCCTGCAGGGGACGATACGCAGGGGGTGCTGCGCGAACGCTCGCACGACGGAGCACTTCAAATTGCTCGCGCAGCGCCCTCTGGTTGTTGACCAGAGTCACCGTCTCCTGGAGGTGCTTGCATCCCTCACCTCCAAAGAGACCAGGACCTGTCATAGGCGTACGCAGTAGCCTATTGTACAGGTCCTGGGACGGGCACAGATTCTCCAAGGCAAACGTGCGCCTCGCCCGGACACTCCTGGTCACCGCCCGCGTCAAGCAGTCCAGAGCCAGGTTGATACCATCCTGGATGGCTCTCTGGACTGTGACCGGCTTGGTTGGCGCGATGCGGATGCCGTTACCAACCCCTGTAACAGCTGGGAGACGTGGGACAGAGCAGCAATCGACGCTCTCCCACTCTCCTCCGCATCACGCAGCGCGGCATTTGCCGAACGCAACGCGTTCGAGCACAGGACACCCGTGTCAGAACGGGAGCCTGGCCGTGCATCTTCGCCCAAAGCCGCGCGGTCATCGACGCTTGGCTTGGGCACCACACCGTACCGCTGCTAGTCCAGGGGCACGATGCGGCAACGCCTGGCCACCTCGCGAGGGGCCTTCGCGAGACGCCCATTCACCTTAATAGACGTCTCCGCCGCCTCGAACATGTCCACGACATGCTCAGCCAGTGGCAGAGATGGCATAGCGTTTGCAGTCGGCTTACCAGCTAACCACGGCCTGTGATCTCGCTGGCTAGCCGACTGTTCCACGGGCAGGTCTGGCCGAACACTCACCAGCCACTGGCAAGCGTCCGACCAATCCTCCTCCGTGGCTAGCTGCGAGCGCTCTACAAGACGGGGGCCTTCGTCTTCCTCCTGAGCGCACGCAGCAGAGCTTGACGGCGGGTATGCTGATACCACTGGCAAACCAGGGAAAACATGCGGCCCCGAAAGACCAGGCATGCTAAGCTCACTGGCTTGACCAAGAGCAGGCGCCGTGGTAGAGCGCGGGGCAGACACCGCCCCACCACGGTCCAGACCAGCACCAGCGACACTCTCGGCAAGCCGAGGTATGCGGTAACGCTGGCCTTCAGCACCGCCCAGGGTCACCTTTTGGACCGTGAATTCTACTCCTGCGTGAGTAGAACCCTGGACCACGTCGCCTGCATTCCCCGCTAGGGGTGCACAGACGTCGTAGTCCATGGTCACGTCCCCAGACGGCGACCCTAGCAGGAAATCCTCTTCCTCCTGGCCAGAAAGGTTAGACTCCGGGTCAGCAAAGAGAGCTAACCCGGACTGGCCAGGGAAGGTGCCATAGGAGGCATTGGCACCCGCGGCGTGCGGCTACCCAGGGTCTGATGAGCAGACCGCGGGTTCCTGCGACAACCGATGTCCACGGCCCCTCGGCGCGGCACCAAGCCTGCTGCCAGGGTCGTGGAACGCCCCCATCAACGGGGCCACCTCTGAATCATTCTCAAACAATGGAATCGACTTACGGAAATTAGATTCAGAGGCGGGGATAACCTGCTCTGAAGCAGATGCTGAGGACAACAAAGGAGCTGGCCCAGGAAGCATGCTGCGAAGCAACTCTGGGACCAAATCCTTTATTGTCCTCTGCATCTCTCCCAACATTTCGGACCGGAAGGCCTCCATGTCCACCGCAGACGAGGCCTTCCTCTTACCCTTCTTCGAAACACTCTCTTTCTTCGCCTTCCTCTCCTCCTCCACGCCCTTCTCCTTTGCCTGCAATGACAAAAAGTCAGACATTAGTTCGCCCCCCCCCCCCCATTGCTTACATACGTCGCACTTAAGCAGCGGTCCACAGGGACTGCAGCTGAAGCACAAATGGGGAACAAACCGATCCTTCAGAAACCGGCCACAGGACGGACAACCAGGTCTCTGAAACAGGACACAGGACGAGGACAATGAGCAAGTTAGTCAAGGTTAGGTTTAAAAAACTCAAAACCAACTAAAGAGAGGGAAAAGATCATAAAGATCAGTAACCATAAGAAACCAGCGTTGGACAAAACTTTAAATGTAAATAAAGAGCAAGGCTGATTATGACGTCATCAATCCTATGACAGAAATTAAATCGGTCCGCAACAAGCATCTAAGTGCAAGAACGAATTGTATTCCTAACATAACGTCCTCACTTGGATATTCAGACTACACACCATCAGATACACAATGATAACAATGGTAAATACAGTCATTATTTTTTCAAATAATTCATATCACCTCATATCATTAATTAGATACCTGACACCTGGTATAGACAAACGATCCAACGTGATGCACTGGATCACTCCACCAAGACTACGCCTCTTAACTCTCTCCACCTAAGGGGAAGGAATTGGATCAAGAGGGCAAAGTGAGAAGACCTTTATATCAAGCCTCCAACTCACTGAGCATAGATTTTTTGGTTAGATAACCTAACAGTATTAGTAGGAAATGGAACCGTGGTGGAGAGAAACAAACCCTCCTGTGCTGAGATGTCCACTAATAATGCAAATCCATACCTGTGGACATAAACACAAAGAGAGATTAGACTTATATAGCACCGAGTTGAAAAAACCAACTCAAACCGGCGCTCATCATGGTAAGCGCGAGTCCCGGAAACACATTACACCGGGGAAAAACTCACTAGAATATAGTTGAAATCACCTGATAAAGAGATCCAGCTCCCTCCTCCGGAGAAGTCGCCCTTTCTGACATCTTTCTCTTTCTTTCCAGGTATATTCAGACTATTTTACACAGGTAAACGAGTGAAAACTTCTTAACAAGCACAAACGCATGTGAACTCTCTGCCAATAAATTAGCAAAGAGGAAGTAGTAGTCGGCGCATGCGCGGTGGTGGGGCCGGCATCCGCCTGACTACCTCTGTCTACCTGCCCAGTAGGGGCACCTAACTGTTTTTAATCTGAGTGTTTTATTGAGTGAATGCCAATATTTAGCAATATCAAAAGTATTAGGGAGGTAAGTATACTCTTGATGTGAAATGAACATTTACTAAACAAATGTTTCAACATTCTTAAGAAAACTTGACCATTAAAGGGTTAATGTGTACGGCAACAAAGATATCTTCTGTGGTGATCTGTAGAGAACATCCAGGTACAGACCAATGAAAGGATAGGTTAGAAACCACACTACAATTAGAATTACGGGCTCGATAAATGATCCAGTCTTTCTAGCAATAAGTTATCAGAAACTTTTGCGCTATTCAGAAAATGAACAACAAAAAATTCATTTTGTCAACCAGTTCTAAGCATCAATGTGGAAGAACAATGTAAGAGAAACAGGACAGACAGACACATAAGCATATCAATAATGGATCCTTACCTGGCCAGACAGCTCAGAAGCAGTAATTGCCCGTGAGTCCATCGCAAACCTGACCACACCTGAAGGTTCGATGTCCACTTGTGTTGAGTCACGGCGTAAGCGTGCTCCTCCTACCACAGTTGTGATTGGTGTTTTGGGAAGGTGAGCCATGAACAACTCAGGTGTACCAAGCTTGCCTGTTAACTGTAAACATGTTATATAATACTCTGTAATAACAACCTGGGCTGGGTTCCAAGTAGCTAATACCAGACTATATATCCTTCAAACTACCTCTATAGTCACCATATTCAGCAATGCTGCAAAGTTCCCTTATATGAATAGACCATCAGATAAGAATGGTCACATGAACACCAAGCAACAAACATGCCATACAAAATCATGGTTTAAGATGTTGTGATATACCTTTATTGGTATGATCACTTCGATGTTGACTATTAATCTTATGACGTGAAAATCAATGTGTGCTTCTGAATTGTCATAATTAGTGTCTACAATTAATTTCAGTTACTGAACCAAAGATAATTCTTTGTACCATGGTTAATAACTTTGACAATGTAACCTCAAATTAGAAATGAACAATTCCATAGTAGCCAGTAGTGACTGAGCTCAGTGGACTGGTCAATAGCAGATAATTACCAAATCAACCATTGCCGGATTAACTTGCAAATAGTTGAGAACAGCTAACAATGGTTTTAAAATCAAATATGTCCCAGGATATAATATTTACCTGTACTGTGACAGTAGCTTCCACTACTCCATGAGGTATGCTGATTGAATCGGCATTGGGCACAATAACACCCATTGAAAATCCTGGAGGCAGGCTACTAAGGGCCGGACCTGACTGCCAGCTGACAGACAGTGTACCGTATAGTCCACGCCTAACCAATGTTAACTCAGCAATGCCAGTCTCTGAAGTTTAATAAGCGAAGAACAAATTAAATATTAATTTATACAAATTCCAATTCCTTTATGTGTAAATCTAAATTTTAAGATGTCCAATACCATGCATTAACTCGTTACATACAAATATAGATTTCAACACGTCAAAGGACCATTACAATTAACATAGGTTATGAAAACAGGCGTTTTCTCAGAGTGTCCGTTTGTAGAGCAAAATTTCAGAAAACTGAAAAAAAGTGGCAGGTTTGCTAAAACATTCTTCTTTTGGTTGGTAAATGCATGTTTCTCAAAACCTTTGCTGAAGACCTTTTTTGCAGGCTTGACCGCTAAATTGGTAAAAACTATATTGTGCAAACTTAGTGTTATTTATCTGTGAAACAAATACTGGTATATATGAATGGTCAAGCTGACAATGATGCAGTAAATGGAAAATATCTTGTTCACTCGAATTCAAGTATCTGTGTTTTCCAGATTAGTATTGTTTGTTCCTGGTTGAAAGCTTATGCTTTCCAGTACCTGTATGTGCCATGCATTACACATTTGGACTTAGTTACAACAAAAAAAAACAGTTGAGATAAAACAAAATATTAAATGGCATCAAGATTATAATTCACCTTTCCAGAGTATCCATCGATGATTTGACATCATATGATGTCATACTCAGGTAAGCGGCGTGAGGGTGACATCATAATCATTACAACATATATGATTCTACATGGCCCGTCTTCAACTCTTAATAGTCTGACACATTGTACAAATTGTATATCTACTATTTAATAAACATGCTGTTGAATATTTTGTAACTAATTTGGCAGGATAGCGCCCAGTCAAATTAGATCCAAAATATTCAATAGCTTACCTGTATAGTTTTCTGGAAATTGATAGTCAGGGAGTTCAGAGATCGATCCCAACATGAGTGAGGTGTGGGTGGAGCTTAGCTAGATGTGGGCAGGGAATAGCTAAAACTGGAAAGGTCTATTAGACAAAGAAATTGATAAGATATACATGTTACTGAACATACATTACATATTATAATGTATTGTTAACAGTAATCTCCCGGAATAATATGAAATAACTATTGTATTTGATGAATCAGCTTTGCACTTACCCTCATCCACACTGATGACCTTGACCTTAAATCCTACTTCACAGTTACCAGCCATTGGAGGAACAGTGATCTTAGCCTGGGTTCTAAGCGGGTCAAGACGCGGTAGTATTGTCACTAAAATTGAACAATATTACATACTAGTTTATACTTTACCTAGGAAATTCCAGTGGCTCAATTTCAAGGCAACTATAGCAGTTGAATATTTTGAACCTAATTTAACTGGAACATTCAATGTCTTTGACTCCTATTCAAATTAGTTTAAAAAATATTCAACAGAATATTTCTTACAGAATTTCTCATTTTTGGTTGGTGAGAGTCGAAGCTTTAAGCAAGTTAATCTCAAATTTCCAAAAATATGATTACATGAGAGGAGGATATGAACCCTCAAGAATAGCTTGAAAACAGTTCAACCAATACATGCTGAAGTATACCTAATGGAGTTCTTTTCAAATTACTTGTCATGCGTTTATCTCTATGTTGCTAATAGCTTTTTACAAAACAGTAGAACATGGGCTAAGCCTCACAACAATAACTAGTGATATGTATGACATATATAGCAAAATAACAAAGTATTTTCCATCCAATATTGAGATATTGACTAAACATTTGACAATGATTTTGAAATGACTAATATTTTAAAAGTTATATACTGGCATTAAAATTGCATGCATACTAAATTAATTAAATTTAAATTGGACTCAATATATTTGGCTAATACCTTCACTATCAAGAGATTTGACTTCAGTTAGGCTCAGAGTGAATGTGGAACCAGTATCCAAGAATCCATCCCCATGTATGGGAACCAACTTAGTAATGCTTCGTTCACCTGAAGGGAAGGTCAGACTGCTGCTAGACTCTGATACTTCAACATTGACTTGTGACTGTGTCAAAACAATAACAATATTTACATACCAAAGGTAATCGCAAAGGTTTTTCATAACATATTTTGATGAAATTATCATCAATGATTAAATAATGTCGTATTTAACCTCATGCCTGAAAGAAGTCTTTTAACCCTTTATGCCTTAAATTTGTTCAAATATCAATTAGCAGACCAGATTATTTAAAAAAATTTACCCCTGGAATTGTCTTCTCTTGTTTTGGAATTGGACATTTCTCAACACCGCTGCAAAAGCAGTTTTTGGCTGATGAGTTCTAAAGGGCTAAACCCATGTATTTTCATAGCTAAAACACTGCAATATACAAGTTAGGGAAGCAGCTTCAATGTAAACCTATCGTGAACCATGTGCATAAGACCGGAATTCCGGCCCTAGATGTACCTAGAAGTATAGGCTGAGCTAATATAAAAATATCAACAGATGTATACGCAGGCGCCAGTTTATGGCCTTTTAGGTTATTGTACTGACTCAGCAAGGCCAGAATACCTGCTTTGGATTTCAGGGTTATGTGATCTGTTATACATTTAGATTTTGGAATCCCTTGCTATGATATCAGGGTCAGCATGACCACTACTGAAATTATAGTCTTCTCTTGGCTTGCAAATGGACATTCACAAAGCAAAGTTACAATTTTCTGGACAAATCTTTACCATTAAAGAATTTACATATTCCAAGTACAAGATAAGTTAGTGAATGAAAACTGAAATCTAGCCAGGTACTCAAGAGGGAACTCGTGCATGGAGGCAAAAACATACCTGTAATCCCTCCTCAAAACCACCACTTCAGCACAATGGCGGGATAATAATCAGAAACAACATAGCTCATATGTTAGCTAAGTTTAGTCTACAAGAATGAGATTTGATTAACTTATCTACTGAGATATTGCTTCAGTGGATGTACAAACCTTGTCATACTCCAGAAAGTAGAACACTATAGCCTTTCCAAATGCACCAGCCTCTCTTGTAATATCTATGAACACTGACCGCTGTAAAGTTGAGGGGTTCACATAGACTGTTTGGTCAGTCGCAGTCACTCCGAATATTCCATGTGGATCATCATTATACCTGATAGAGAATGAAAGAAGATCTTTCATTTGATAAACATGCCAATGATACTTACTAGATGTCACAATTAATCTACTGTATCTTGAGAGCAGTTTTATAGTTATATCCTGCCCATTACATGAGTTGGAATTGATTTTACCACTTTGAACCCTTAATTTCTAAAATCTAAATCTCACAGTAATCTGTTGAATATTTTGAAACTAATTTGACGGGGGCTTGTGTCAAAGACATACAATTCATACACTAGTGAAAGGCCATTTTATTTTCATGATGGAGCTATATGTTATTACAATTATGACATCAGCTATCTAGTGACATAATTGATTATGATGTCAGATACTTGAGCTACAGATTGGATACATCCATTTGACTTAATTCCACCAAAATGTTACAAAATATACCCCTTAGATTCAGTGCGCTTGAAGTCAAAATTTCTGAGAATTAAAATTATGAACTATTGTTTTAGTTTCCTGCTGACAGTCCTAGTATGTATATCACAGGAGAGTAAGCCGCCATTATTCAGTGTGTGTTTCAACATGAGAGTAAGTATCCATTTAAAACAGCAGTAGCTTTTCAAATGACCACATATTATCATACTCATGTGAGCTCAACAATGGCACAGATGTAAAGTAGAAAAATGATAACAAATTACCTTATGTCAAATGTTGAAGTGTTAAAGGTGGTGTCAATTTCAGCACCACCTTCAACCCGAATCAGTTTCAGAATAAAAGATTCTGTCAATTCTGGAATGTCATCTGGCAACACTTGTAGAATTATGTCACTTGAATGGCGACCATCTTGAATGATAATGTTGCCAGATTTTGGGAGAATATCATCTTCTCTCTCATCTTCACTATATAATTCCCAGAATACCTGTGAATAGAGTACATTGATCATATTATCAAGGCTGCTAAAAAATGGTAAGATAACTTATGAGCTGGTGAATGACAACTGGTGGCATGTTGAAACATATGAGACAGTCTCATAGTACAGCGAAAATAGTTTTTAAAGAGAACCCCAAATTTCATGTAAAAGGGAATTGAATAAAGTGTAATTGGCATTCAGTAGTTAAACAGGAAGATAAAGGTTTAATCTTAAAAGTGCACAAATGAAGTGCAGCTGTTAGCTTTGCTCCGCTTTCAAAATCTCAAACCAATTTTTTGTCTTTGATTCCGAGTTCTGGTATATGTGAATAGTTGCAATGTTCCTGCATATTTCAGGTCCCTCAGATGGGATTACACAAAGCTATTGGTCTCGCATGGTGTCTGTACCTTTGGCATGTATGAAAAATCTGTATTGGGATATCAGTCACACTTATGCTCTGATCTCCCCATCTCTGTTGCCAGCTTTGTTAATTGTTCAATGGACAAATAGAATACTGCACTTTGTCCATCTTGGAAAATGAGGAGCACATAGTTGGACAATGGAGGAATCCAGTTTTAGCTTTGCCACTCCCATCTCTAGTTACCATACTTCGCTTAATTGAAGCCTATGCTCTAATAGAAGCCCACCCCCCCTAACTTTGACATATGAGCTCCAATGATTTCTTAGTACTTTCAAAATGGCAAAACTCTGTATTAGAAGCCCACTCCCTAACTCAGCAGATTGCATAGGAAAATTTATTTTGGCGCAAATTTGTAAGAATAGCGTGTATAATAATAACAATTGTGTCACAGGGTGTGTCTCCTTCACACCGATCTCTGCCCTGATACATTTCCGGCCCCTCTAGAAGTCAATACAGGACTCAGATTTGTAAATCTCGATCACCTATTAGATTAATACTAATAGTAGGCCACGTATGTTCAAGATATAATAAAGTTTATTCCACACTTTTGTAGTCAAAATGTGCATAAAACAGTCTTGGCGTGATTAAATACCTTCCTTATAAATATATTTTAAGCCTAAATTTATGTACCAAACAAGCAGTATGGCGCATCAATTTTGTAACGCCGATCAACATTAAATGATCCAAAATAAATTATTACGAACGACAATCTTTTGCGATTGGAGGCGGCGTGTTCTCGCGACATATTATACACTAACGGCAGTTTATCAAACGGGTACCCCTTATTCAGAACAGTACGATACTCAGTTCCTATAGCGCAATGATAATATGTAGAAATTTCCGAGTTCTGAGTCTCTGATTTCAGAATATTTATATCCGAGTACTCGCTCTAAAATAAACTCTTCAATTGGAGGCAAATCATGTGATTTGTATTTTTTGGCGACGCCATTTTATATTAAATTGTGGATTAATTTTGATGTAATAAACGACCTTTATTAAAGGATACACAATATTTAGGCACTCAAATCAAATAATTTCACTTCCCCGGTGATGTTTTGAAGTATACATTAAACATAGGCATAGGCGGTGGGAATTTTTACGGGAGAAAATGTGTTGAATTTCCGTGATATCAGTTTTAGAAAACTTTTTTGGGAAAACTCTCTAATATAAGCCCACCCCCTTTTTCAGAGATGTTGGGTTGGAAATTGAACACATCTTGTCCTAATAGAAGCCTAGGCTTCAATTAAGCGCAATACGGTAAGCTCCATCTACACTTTGCCCGTGTTGGGATTGATCGTTCCCTGCACTCTCTGAATCTCAATTGCCAGAAAACTATACGGTAAGCTGCTGAATATTTTGAAACTAACTTGACTGGGTGCTGTTGCTGCCTATGGCACCAAAAGCACCCAGTTAAATTAGTTTCAAAACATTCGACAGCATGTTTATTAAATAGTAAAGACATACATGTACAATTCATATAACAATGCTTAGTCTGTCACCAATTAAGTGTTCGTGATGAACTTAACTATGTCATTCATGATGTAATTGATTATGACGTCAGCCTACATGTCATGTAGTTCTTTATGATACTATATGATTGACGGATAAACTGGAAACCTCCTTTATACAGTATTCCTGATGGGAGCCCTCATCTGACATCCAACCCTCATCTGACATCCAACCCTCATCTGACATCCAACCCTCATCTGACATCAAACCATTACAAATATAAAATTTTTATATTACAGAATTTGTTTAAATATAACAGATTTTGCACCCTCACCTTGATGTTACCCAGAACTCCTGTTCCTGACCGCCGAATAACGGGGAAGATGATCTGTGCAGAGGCGGATCCATCTGGTTCTTCTATAACGCGAGCGGATTGAGCAATGCCATAAAACCTCACAACACCATTGGGATCACCAAACTTCTGTACCTGTAACAATAGCAAAGCAGGTTTTGTCCTGACCCTTGGCACTAAAAGACCTCGCTTTAGAGGGATTTCATTCTAGCTTTTGGTCCACCTATTTCTAGTCCACCGATTTATGTGTGTTGGAATTGATTTTAGACTGTGAACGCTGAATTCCCTGAACCTAAATTTCAAGGTAACAATACAGTAATACAGCTGTTGACTATTTGGAAACTAATTTGACTGGGGACTGATGCTACCTATGGCAGTATCAAAAAAGCATCCCCTTTTGTTTCTACGAGAATTCTTATAACTTACCAGATGTACTATTATGATAATGTCTATTATCTAGTCTAGCTCAAAATAAATAATTTAAAACTCCGCACTCCTGGTCCCGCCCACACTGTGTCCGGGAATTACCATAGCCGCAGGTACTGAGTCAATTCCTAATCACAGTCAGATTCGTCTTATATTTGCCTTGACAAACAGTGAAAGCAGCTCAGCCTCACCTCAGCGGGGTGGCTGAGGTGGGGCCATAGAACATCTGGTAAGTATTAAGAATTCTCCTGGAAACAAAAGCGGATGCTTTTTTGATTCTACTTCGAATAATACTTACCAGATGTACTATTATGATAAACTCTGGATTTCAACAGCCAAGAAATACCGATGGGAGGAGGTTAGGCTCGAACCAGCACTCATCTACCATCCAACAGAGAACGTTGTGAAGAGACTAGAACCCTGGCATATGCTTGGGTTCTGCCATCTGACTCATAGAGTGCTAAAACTTCCATGGTCTAGACCGCGCTCCCCCCCCCCCTCTTTTGTCCGCACAAAATTCAGAGGGCTGTCAATGGGGATGCAACACCCACCAGACCCGTGTCAGCCCCATGTCTCAGCTAGGGCAGTCCAGTAGAGTGCAAAGAAACTACTAGAACTTCTAATTTTGAACAAATATCAGTATATCGATTAGGTTTTCAAATTGGAATGAGTCCAATGTCTGTTTGAGAGGATAAGTATACTCTTATATCAGATTATTTACCTAAGCAGTCTGGTATTTTGACTGTAAGTAAATTACTTATAGTCACTTAATTAATGTAAACACTCACCATTGCTTGGTCTTTTCTTGTTCATCACAGGAGCCCGGCCCAACCCACGGTCATTCTCAGGTCATGTGCATAGCCATTGTTCAGTGCAGGTGGAAGAACTTGTGATGTGTGCGAAATAGGGGTAGGATGTGGCTTAGTTTAGATTCGATAAATTGGCGACCGCTACCGGATTAAGTGCGCTGGAGATGTCGCGAAGGTAGAAATCAGTGAATGACGACTCGGCATGCCATTGTGCTACAGACATCATCTCCTCTACTGAGACACCCTTATAAAGGGCCGATGCTGCTGCTAGAGCTCGGACCTGATGGACATTCGCACGATCAATCTGCTTTCCTGTAGCGATTTTGTGCGACATCTGAATAGCGTCAACTATCCAATGAGAAATAGTATCTTTCAAGGCGCGCAAATGAGGAGCTTTAAGACATAACCACAGAGACTTTGGGTCATCTCTCCACTCCTCAGTACGTTTCCTAGACATTTTCAGACATCTGACAGGACACCAAGCAGAAGAGTTTGGGTCATGTCTAGTTAAACTTGGCAAATTGATCTGATTCTTTGCCAGGAAACAAAGACATGGAAGTAGTCTTAAACCTTCACCCGTGATGACAAAACGGTCTTGTTCGGCAGAAAGCGCATGTATTTCGCTTCTCCTTCTCGCCGACGCTGCTGCAACCAAGAAAACTGATTTAATAGTTAACAGTTTAATGTCTATAGATCTAATTGGTTCAAAGGGAGCATGCCCTAAAACCTGTAGAACAAGAGATAGATTCCATGCTGGGATAGGAATTGGCTGTCTAGGTCGCAGATTGCTCATTCCTTTAATAACTTCATTCAAAGTGTCATTTTCCACTCCTTCAATGGCCAGACTGGGAATGACTGAAGCTAATACAGACTTATAAGCAGCTAGGATTGAAGGTACAAGTTTGTCAACTTCGTATAAATGACAGATAAAATCTGTTACGTGTTGAACGGATGCAGAAAAGGGATTGATATCCCTTCTCTTACACCATTCTGCAAATTTGTTGATTCTATAATTACATGTTTTAGTGGTTGAAGCGACAAACTTCGCCGCTTGCTCAGAAAAGCCACCGTTAATTGCACGCTGCTTGATAACATCCATGCAGTCAATTTGAACATTTCTGGTCTGTCGTGGAGCTACAGACCACTGTTCTGAGAGATTAGATCTCTTCTGTCTGGAAGAGGGATTGGACTGCAGACCAGAAGGTCCAGCAGATCCGTAAACTATGATCGGCCTGGCCAATAAGGGTGATCAGTAGCACTTGGCACATACCCTCTCTTATCTTTGCCAGAACTTTTGGGATGAGAATCGTCGGAGGATACGCATACGCGTACATTCCCTTCCAACTTATTGCCAGTGCGTCGACCGCTAGACCTAGCGGGTCCGGGATCGGTGACACGTAAGTGACCATCTTTGCATATTGTTTCATCGCAAACAGGTCCACATTTGGCTTGCCCGAATGTTTGAATAGAACCTCTGCTACTGATTGGTTGAGCTGCCATTCCGTCGGACGACAAACCGTCCTTCGACCGAGAGCATCCGCTAGGATGTTCAATCTTCTTAGAATGTGTGCTGCCCGAAGAATAACATTCCTCTCTTGGCACCACAGCAGAAGGTTCCAAATCATCATACACAACTCCGGTGATCTTGTCCCGCCTTGGCGGTTCAAATAAGACACCACTGTTGAGTTGTCTGTCCTTATTAGGACAACTTTGTCTTGAATTCAATTCTCAAACTTTCGAAGTGCCAATACCACCGCTAATAGTTCGAGAACATTGATATGTTTCAGCGCATTGGTCCGATCCCATTCCCTTGACACTGACTGATCGTCCAATACTGCTCCCCAACCCGTCGTCGATGCATCTGTGAAGATGGACATCTGTGGTTGAGGAGGTTGTAGAGGAACACCTCGCAGGAGATTCTGTTCTGATAACCACCACTGAAGGTGGAATATCAATGGTTCTTTTACTAGTATCCTCAGAGATAACGGATCCGTTCTCTGAGACCAGAATGACATTAGATACATCTGAATTGGCCTGCGCCTGAGTGCCGCATAAGGAACCACCTTCTCCAGAGACACTAGTAAACCCAGTATTCTGAGAAATTGGCGCGCCGTCAGATAGGCTCCTAGAGAAACTGACTCCAGAACTGCAATCAGGCTCTTGACTCTGCTCTCCGCCGGAAAAGCTACGCCGTCCCTGAGATTGAAAAATATTCCCAGATAAACAAACTCCTGGGATGGAGTCAATTCTGATTTCTCTAGATTCACAATCCATCCTAGATCCTTTAATAAGGCTAGGACTACCTGAAGATTGTTGCGTAGAGTGACTAGATTCCCCGCCTTTAGCAGCCAGTCGTCTACTGCGAAGATAAGAAGTCATGGTGAGAACCACTTTGGTGAATACCCTTGGTGCCGTGGTTAGGCCGAATGGAAGCGCATTGAATTCCCAAACATTGTCTTGGAATGCAAAGCGAAGGTATTTCTGAAAAGGAATTGACATTGGAATATGAAAATAAGCATCCTTCAGATCTATCGACACTGCCCACATGCCTTTTCTCAGCCCCGTCATTACCGCTGCTACAGTCTCCATCTGAAATTTGGGAGAAAGAATAAATTTGTTCAACGGTTTGAGATTGAGAATTGATCTCCATCCTCCGGTACGTTTCGTAATGAGGAACATCATCGAATAGAAGCCTAGGGATGACTGATTGCGGACTAGATGAATCGCATTCTTCTGATGAAGAGATTCTATTTCTGAGCAAATGGCATCTAGACGATCAGATTCCCTTGGAACGGGAGTCCATACTGGAGTCGATGTTAACGGAACTAGCGATTGACGGATGAGCCAGTCCGGTTCGTAGCCGTTTGTTAACCACTCAGAGACTAAACAATCTTGCACGACCTGTTCCCATTGGCTCAAGAACAGTTGAAGTCTGCCTCCGACGGTAGGAATCCGCACACAGCTGGCAGTCAAGACTGCATGAGAAGACGCTAAATCACTTGGGTGAAGACGCTCGACTCCTTTCGTTCCTGACGTCACCGGAACTGATTCCGCCGGAAATCCGTCAGGACCGGCCTCCACAGCCGCCCCGCGGCTTCTTGGAATATGATGGTCCGGAACCGCCGCCATGGTTATCCTTACGGTAACCGCTGCGGCCTGAACCGCCACCCTTCCTGTCATCCTTATACAGCCTATTAGAGGGCTTGTATGAGGACGAACGGCCAGGTCCTTGAGATCCGGATGCCCATCGGGCATCACGGCCAGAAGGACGGAAGGGCTATCTTTGGCGCTGCCTCTGTTGCTCTCGCCGATGCTGCCTGTAGGACTGCTGCGGCTGTGTCCTCTTAGTCGACTTCCACGACTTGCCGACTACTTCCTGTTCAGCAACCATTGACGCGACCTTGGATAAGGCTTGTCGTGCCGAGCCGCCGAACAAGCCTGGACTCATGAAGGGCGCAGAAGACAATGCAGCCCTCATCTCTGGTCCTGATTCTACACAATCGAGAACCATTCTCCGTCGCTCTGCCAATGTTCTGGCCAGGCAATCTTGAGACAAGCGCATGATGTCCCGAATAACTCCGGGAGCAGCCTCTGGCACTTGTCCACCTTCCGCCGTGCAGGCCAGCATACCCTACAGGAGGGTACATCCATGCGAGAGCGCAGCCATGGCGGCCCTCGCCGCATCTTCAATGAGCATAAGCTCATTGAACGGATCTTTGTTAACTTAGAAACTAAGGGACGAGAACGCTCCTTAGATTTTCCAGCCAACGGCCTATTCAGTGCCTCTCGTTCCCCGATGGAAAGCCGTGGAACCCTGGCATACTGATGGTAGGCTTGCTCCGGAAAACGGACCTTATGGGCAGCGCATACTCTGGCTGGACCAGACGGTATGCCGCAACCTCCAACATGTCGGAAGTCTGCGTGTCCAAAGGGAGTGTTGGTATGGCCAAAGAGCCGCTTGACAGAGCGCTAGCCGCTTGCTCTGACATCCGTTCCATCACCGGATCGCGCTGAGATCCTAGATCGGATGCCAACCCGAGATGGTCGGACAGCCAGCCAAGAACCTGCACCAATTCAGCTTCGGTGCAGAAAACGGATTCATCCATCAATGAACTACCGTTCTCATCTTCCCTTTCACCCTTGGATGAGAAGGCCACCGACGATCCATGCTGAGAGCTATGGGCCGCACTCCTAACACCATGAAGCGCGTCCATAGCCCGACTACCAGCGGCACCAGTGTCTAACGAATCGCCAGACATGAATTCACCGCAGTCCATCGGCTCCAGCATGGGAGGCAGGACCACGGTCGCTTTCACTATGGCAAGTGTCGGCATTCCGAGAGGAGCCACACCTAACGCCGCCGGGATGCCGCTAGGAACTGCAAAAACACGGCTCCACCAACAACGCGGGTTGCACGAAACCCGGATGGAAAATGCCCGACGGAACGTCGACATCACCATCCGCTTGGCAGACCCGTACAAAACCCGGGGGAGATCCTTGGGATGTGCTGGGCATAGCCGTCATCGAGATATCCGGCATGCCGGAATCTTCCATCAGAAGAAGATCTTCCTCCTCCCCCGTCGGCTCTTGAGCCAACGACAGAGAAGGGACAGGTGCTCGTCCCTCCGCAGAACCAGCCGGACCACCTAAAGGTTGCCCTGCATCAGCCTGCATCGTCGGGACCATGGACTGCAATGACTCGAACATTGCCTTGAACTGGGCCGCCCATACGCCCAGTGCTGAATCCATGCGAGTATTCAGACGACCTTCCAGTCCTCTCAACGACACCTGATCCAGCTTGGCCGCCTTGTCCCTCGTGATCCTCTCCAAGCACGCACGTCGATCACGATCGAATTCCGCCACCATCTCCGACGACCACTTGGCGCACACATCACAGGGGCTTCCAACCTTACACTTAGCGCAGGCCACACAATGATGGCCTGAATACTTCCGCTTCATGAACCTGTTGCACTTCTGGCACAATGTGTCCTGGTTCTTGGCTTTCTGCGAACACAGAGAAGAATTAAAACGCTGCACATGACAAACGATGACGAGCAATACACACAATTGACTTGATTGTAAAATTGAATTACTTAGAAAACATTAACTTTCTCTTAAATTAATGATAATCAAGCCTTAGGCAGGAAATATTTGAAACCTTTTTAAGTGAAATTTAATAAACACAACTTGGAAGTTAACTAACGTTAATACAGCCAAGAATTAAATGCCGATCGCTACAAACACCCTCGACAATGAAGCGAGAGCTAAAAACCGGCATAAACAGAGTGCATAGATATGCGAAGCCAAGCGAAACAATAGTCATTGGTGCCGCCATCATGGCTAAGGGTGCATCCATCTTTGAAGGAACTGAGTCGCAAGAGAAAATAACCGAGTACCCGAATTAAGACTAACAAGTTAACGGGTACCGAGCGACTCCATCAATGGCTACCATTTTAGAATAATGTGCCAATTTAAGGATATTTCAAACAGTCATTATGGCACGAATGTATAAATTTTAGATTGATACAACCTGCCCCTGTGATGATTTCCCTAACTCCTCCATGAATCCAATGATGGTTTTCAAGAAACAAGGCTAAATCCGCTTAAATTATAATAATTTGAGCACGACAAAAAAATGCGACTTGTAAAAGCGCAAAATAGACGAATCTGACTGTGATTGGGAATTGACTCGGTACCTGCGGCTATGGTAATTCCCGGACACAGTGTGGGCAGGACCAGGAGAGTGCGGAGTTTTAATTGTTTATTTTGAGCTAGACTAGATAATAGACATTATCATAAAAGTACATCTGGTAAGTATTATTCGAAGTAGAATAGGTTATCAAGCCATTAATTCCAGTGATAAATTTAAAAAAATAGTTTTCTTCTGGTCTACAGATGAACATTTTCCATACAAATGCAGAACCCATTTTTGGTCAACTTGAGTGCTAACTGTTTAATTAATAGTGTTCCCCTGCCTGCTGTCTGCTTGAAATGGCTATAGAATACTCACCGTAAGCATTACACTGCGCCCAGGTGATGCAGTCTCCCCATCGCCGATATCTCTTGGAAATCCGCTAATCTCATAAATCTCCAAAACAAATGATTTTCCAATCTCCCATCCAGAACGTGCTTTGATTTTAAGTGTAAACACTTTTCTTCCACCTTCACCATCATCCCATTGTAATGATCCTGATGTTGTCTCTCGATCACCGACAAGGTATGCGATATCACTTGTGTCCTCCAGGGTTGTCCCAGGATTGTTTGGCCCCATAATTCGCCACCGTAACTGAAAAACATTATTCAGAAATTGCTGCAACAACTTTCAATCAGATTGTTCCCAAAATAATCAGGAGGAATTTCTAGTAACATAGTAGTTGAAGATATTTTAAGCAATTGCATAAGTAACTAACACCAGTAACTTTGCCAAAATAATCAGTACCAGGCTTTCAATATTGTTCACTAAAACATTTATGCATGATTAGCTAAGCATATGTCATAAACTTCATCGAGATCTATTGTGAAATATGTTTGAATCTCTTAAAGTTGTGTTCATTTTATCGTCGATCAGTAGGGAATCATGTCATTTCTAATCACTGCATGCCAGATCACGCATGCATTGGTAGACCTACTGGTCTTTGAAAATATTTTTTGATTACATATATGAAAAGACCTAACTAATTGTCCTGTTTGAGAACAATTTTTAGTGAAATGGATATCAAATATTTAGCTAGAGACACATGTATTGTCTGCTGATTATTTGAACAATTATTTGATAGAAAGTTGTTGGATCATGACCAGGACAGACATATTAACGTCCAGTTCTAAGGAGTATTCTTGTTCCAACAACGAAATAAATTTTCAGTGTTAGTGAGGTGTTTCGCGTAGTCACTCACAGTTTGTCGTCCAAGCAGTCCATCTGTTCTTTCAATGGTCAGCACTTGGGTGATATCCGTCTCTGGATTTGACACAAGTATTGTCTCTGCATTTGTGAATACAAATTTGCCATTAGGGTAATCAGACTTGGCAATGGTAACAGTCGCAGATGTTCTTGCACCTAAAAGAGCACCACCTGAACAAGGGAATAACGAGAAATATTTTTAAGACCTTACACAGAACATGTGGAACAAGTAACTAACACCAATTTTTCTCGCGTACCATGAACGCTCGCCCGCATTATCGCATACATGTTAATGCACTCATAGATTTCCTCTAATTTTGACTTTAAAAAATCAGTCATCACTGCCATGGAAAGCTGGCAAAACAGGCCAGTTTCTGGGCTAATCTCATGTGCTTAAAAATATATACACACTCACGAAAACGTGTGCATATTCACTTACCTAGAAAGCGGGCATAACATTTGATCACATCTCATTTGCGTAGTTGAAAGGATCATGAGATTAAGTCAGGAAGTAAGGACATTAATCCTTTAACACTTCCATCGATGAATTCCTCATATCTCATTTTCAAAGCATCCATACAGGAAAACTGTTGACTATCTTGAAATTAATTTGACTGAAAGCCATTGCTGCCTTAGGCAGCAATGTATTCCAGTCAAATTAATTAAAAAAATATCCAACAGAATAAATTATATATCGTAAAGAATTTCCTTTTTCAGGGATTTGTTCGTGAAATGGTTACTGATCAAGCTTGGCCAAGAGAACATTCTGTTTAATCAATGTTCAATTGCAGGTCATGAGAATACTTTTTTTTAACACTGAAATAACTGACTTGCTTATCAAGACAGGCACTCCAGCAGTAAATTTTAAACTCAAGGCCTGGACCTACACATGTTGAACCGTCATGATATTTAGAAAATCTGTAACATTCTTACATAAATTTGATTTGACACTGAAGTATGACATCATAACCAATTACATCACACATAGGTGGATGTCACAATCACAAACATGTATTATAACTCTGTCATGAAGCTCAAACACTCCATCGTAAAGTGAACGAATTGCATGTCTTTGATAGATTTACAATTTTATAAACATTCTGTTGAATATTTTGTTATTTGACTAGGAGCTGTTGCGATATGTTTTGTTAGAGGGCTCTGCTATTTTGCGAAACATGTTTGGAGGCGACAAAACATTGCTTTTAATCTGTGACATAATTACACGCGAAACAATGTCATATGTTATATAGGCATATATTACGTCATAAGCGTATCGCGTGAAGGATGCTGGAGAAAAGTGCTCTTTATAAACACTTTCGTTCAGTATAGAATAGTTTTGTTTGAGACCACTCTAAAACAGCGACCTTTAGAAACTATTTTTTGCACCTCTTACCGAACAATTGATGAACATGTGACACATTTAATTATAATATCAGTAACTTGAGTGACACATCAGATCCCTCCCTTAGTTTGGCCATTACTACCATCCATGCATTAGCTATAGCTAAGATCCTGATCATTATTTTGAGAACAATTAGTCTTAAAATTGCTGATAGATATCTCAAGTAGTAGGGCAGATATGTGAAAAAGATGTTCCACTCTGGCAGAAAGCATGAAATTTGGCATATAGGTGGTTTAAGGTATCCTGATCATAATTATATGTGGTGCCACGTGATTCTACCAAGGGAACCCATTCAAAATGGCGGATTCAAAATGGCCGCCTTCCCAGCGGAAAATTTGCAGTACTCAAGCTCTAGACGGAGTAGAGAGATGGGATTAATGTTAAATTAGGGGTTTCATGGGTCAATCATTATAATTCTACTCACTACAATACTCTAAATATGTAAATATCAATCATTCCATAGCGACCACCTGTGTTTGATGTCAAAAGACGGTGGCTCTTTAAGATGTGTTATCTAAAAGATCCATCTCTTGAGAACAAAAGCAATATAGCATCTAGAAATAGTTTAAATTACTTGATTTCTTAATATCGAACCAAGTAATGGTCGTTATAGATACGTTCAATTATCCTATTAGAGTATGCAAGGCTATATATGATGCTGTTAATTGTTGAATCATGATTCACAGACGTCACATGCACTGTGCACCGCATGAGCACAACTGTGTACAATGTAAGTTGGATTTATAGCATTTGCATCTGCCAGTGCAATTACTTTTGCAAGCACATTTCGCAAGTTCCCGGCATGCCTTAGATGCAAGCAAACTCCATTGCGGTGACCAAGTGTCTCCATCTCTGACCCAACCCCAGTCAGCTGGCGATGGCGTTTTTGCATTTGTGTGGAGTGATTGGCCCCAAAGATGACCTGCCTGGAACGCAGTACGTTTGGTGTATTGCAGCAGAGCTGCACTGGTCAGAGGAATGTTTTCTAGCTGCCTGTTGCCAAAAGCAAAAAGCCGTTTTCGTGCCTCATTAACCTTTGACAATGGTGACATTACAGTAGTATGACAAACCTATCCAGCGTTTCCATGTCATTGTCACACAGAGACGCCGGGGCATCAGACAGTCTCCTAAATAGTGACTTGAATAGATCTGAAGTCCTCCAAACTTCCCATGCTGTCTTCTTGCCAATCCCACAAAATGCAGACACAGTCTCACACCCAGAGAAAGCATGCATAAATAGCAGTCCTTGTGACGCTTCTGCACCCAAAACTGTTGCAATGCCATGAGCTGATACATAGCGGAAGGTCTTCCCATGGCCAAATGCGATTCAGAGATCACACCCATGAAGAAAGTTTGCTGTCCATATGGCTAGGACTACAACGTCTGTATCTGTAGCATGAATCATTATTGTTCGATAACCTTGGTGATATGCATGGAAGGCGTAGAGCAACATTCTACCATCTGCTTCATCTTGCATGCATGGCGCGAGTTGTGAGACGTCATGCTCTGGCCTCATCAGCACATTTTCCTCACATGTTGTGATGAGTATCTTTCCTTCTGGTAGCTCGAATGACTCCAATGTATGTACAAGAAAGGTGAAGAGGCCTGTTTTGTTTGTATCAACTCGTAGGAAAGTTTTCCAATTTTGAGGGAGTTTTGTACTTGATGCAACATGAAGAGCTTCACCATGTCCCCGTAATTCTCTAGCGTGTGTCTTCAAGCTTCCTGCCTTATACACATCACATACAACATCCAATCTTTTAACCGTCTGTAGTTATCTAGCAATGTGTGGGAGGAAGACGTGCTCTGCAAAATCTCCAAATGTGTTCACAACCACGTTTGATTTCTTGGGATCTAGATTATGCATCATAGCTGCTCCGTCAATGATCTTCACTTCAACCTCTGGACAATCAGCTGCACGAGCTACTAATGCTTCCAAACATCCCATCAGATCTGATTTGCTACCTTGGCACATTGCATTGCTTTCAGCAAGTGATGGGGGCCATGGATGATTCTCATGCTCAGAGAATGAATCAAGGTCTCCGTCTCTGGATTGGCAGGAAATGTACAGTCTAGAGAATAACTGTACATCTCTCTTCATTGCGTGTGCATGATTGCTATGCAGCTACGTGTTCTCCTGATATATTTAAATAGTCAGTGTGAGTTTAGGAAACTACAATAATTATATGGAAATCCGCAACAAAATAATGCTTGGCGAAGCGAGGGGCTGGCATACAATTACTTTTACTGGAGAAAACGTGCAGACCAATTGTTTTGAGTAGCGAAAACTTGTTTCTAAAATGGTCTGCCTGGAACATGTGTGTACAAACGTTTAGCAATAATACTACTAATTTACAAATGTTACAACAACAGCGACGACGACCACCACCACGACATCAACAACAACAACAACAACAACAACAACAACAACAATAATAATAATAATAATAATATATTTTTCAGCATGTTTATCTATTTAGAGTATTGTAATGGGTAAAATCATAACCAGAGACCCAAGAAACCCTTAATTTGACATCAATTCCAGCCCTCTACTCCATCTAGAACTGGAATATTGCAGATTTTCCACTGGGAAGGCGACCATTTTGAATCCGCCATTTTGAATGGGTTCCCTTGGTAGAATCACATGGCACCGCATCTAATTATATTCAGCATACCTTAAACCACCTATTTGCCAAATTTCATGCTTTCTGCCAGAATGGAACATCTTATCTCAAATTTGTTACATATCCGCCCCACTAAAGTGCCTGTTACTATAATGTAATGAGTTGCATGAAATATGAAAGTAATGGTTGTGGTAATGAAATCTGAACAAACAAATATTTATGAAACAAAGAAAATAAGAATGATTGATGACACATACTAAAAAGTAATATAGGACAAGATTTGAAAGAAGCAAAGGGAAACAACTGCCACTACTCAGCACATTCTTGGGCGCTATTATACACACCTACAGTGTGCACCAATAAGGAGATCAACTTTTGACCTGGGGCCGCAACATCTCCCTGTTAAATTAGTATTAAAATATGCAAACGAATGTTTATTAAAGTGTAAATTCATCAGACATACAATTAGTACACTAGTGACAGGCTTGTCAATTTTCGCGACAGAGCTATACCTCATTATGATTGAGATGTCAGCTAACGAGTCACATAACTGATTATGACATCAGATACTTGAGTGACAGATCAGATCCCTCCATTATGGTAATATCAGCTACCACCATATCAACCTGAAACACTACGACTACAATGCGCATCAGCAACCATCATACTATACGATCCTGGATATTAACAGCAAATCCTACCAACATGGATCCCAATGACTACAACCAGCAGCAGAAAACACCATAACCCACCAAGCAACACAAGCAGTGTCAACAACTGCATCATACAACCCAGCAACACCACTGTACCATACAACCCAGCAACACCACAACAACCGCTATACCATATAAACCAGGAATACCACAACAACCACCGTACCATATAATCCAGGAACACCACAACAACCACCATACCAAATAAACCAGGAACACCACAACAACCACTGTACCATATAAACCAGGAACACCTCAACAACCACTGTACCATACAACCCAGCAACACCACAACAACCACTGTACCATATAATCCAGGAACACCTCAACAACCACCGTACCATATAAACCAGGAACACCACAACAACTACTGTACCATATAAACCAGGAACACCACAACAACCACCATACCATATAAACCAGGAACACCACAACAACCACTGTACCATATAAACCAGGAACACCTCAACAACCACTGTACCATACAACCCAGCAACACCACAACAACCGCTGTACCATATAATCCAGGAACACCTCAACAACCACCGTACCATATAAACCAGGAACACCACAACAACCACTGTACCATATAAACCAGGAACACCACAACAACCACCATACCATATAAACCAATAACATCACAACAACTACCATAACATACAAACCATGAATGCCACAACAACCACTGTACCATATAAACCAAGAACACCATAACACCCACCATACCATACAAACCATGAATGCCACAACAACCACTGTACCATATAAACCAAGAACACCATAACAACCACCATACCATATAAACCAGGAATGCCACAACAACCACTGTACCATATAAATCAGGAACACCACAACAACCACCGTATCATACAAACCAATAACATCACAACAACCACCGTACCATATAAACCAGGACCACCACAACAACCACTGTATTATACAAACCAGCAACACCACAACAACCACTGTACCATACAAACTAATAACACCACAACAACTACTGTCCCATACAAAACAATAACATCACAACAACCACTGTACCATATAAACCAATAACATCACAACAACCACTGTACCATACAAACCAGGACCACCACAACAACCACTGTATCATACAAGCCAGCAACACCACAACAACCACTGTACCATACAAACTAATAACACCACAACAACTACTGTATCATCCAAGCCAGCAACACCACAACAACCACTGTACCATACAAACCTGCATCAGCACAACAACCACTGTATCATACAAACCAATAACATCACAACAGCCACTGTATCATACAAACCAATAACATCACAACAACCACAGTATCATACAAACCAATAACATCACAACAACCACTGTATCATACAGACCAATAACACCACAACACCCACTGTACCATACAAACTAATAACACTACAACAACCACTGTATCATACAAACCAATAACATCACAACAACCACTGTACCATACAAACCAGCAACACCACAACAACTACTGTACCATACAAACCAATAACATCACAACAGCCATTGTATCATACAAACCAATAACATTACAACCACCACTGTATCATACAAACCAGCAACACCACAACAACTACTGTATCATACAAACCAAAAACATCACAACAGCCACTGTATCATACAAACCAATAACATCACAACAACCACTGTATCATACAAACCAATAACATCACAACAACCACTGTACCATACAAACCAGCACCACCACAACAACTACTGTACCATACAAACCAATAACATCACAACCACCACTGTATCATACAAACCAATAACACCACAACAACTGGTGTACCATACAAACCAATAACACCACAACAACCACTGTACCATACAAACCAATAACATCACAATAACCACTGTATCATACAAACCAGCTACACCTCTACAACCACTGTACCATACAAACCAATAACACCACAACAACCACTGTACCATACAAACCTGCATCACCACAACAACCACTGTACCATACAAACCAATAACATCACAACAACCACTGTACCATACAAACCAATAACATCACAACAAGTATTATACAATACAACCCAGCAACACCACAACAACCATCATTGCCCTGCCATTAAGACCACCAACTATTATACCTTACCAGTGACAGAGCAACACCAATACAACCAGCAGCATCAACCACCATACCCACCAATCAACAACACATCTAAAACCGAAATTCACTGATCACTGACAACAACTGCCATAGTCTACCAGTCAACACCACCACTACAACCCGCAACCATTACATACCACTTCCCAGCACCAGCTAAGATCATACATTACCCATAATCACTATGACTAACTATCAATGACCACCATGCCATACAAACCAGTAGCATAGTGAGTATATACCAAGTGCCACCACACACTACCAGACACATACCATACATTATCAACCACTTAGCATCAGCAAGCCCCATACTCTACAAACCAGCAGCACCCATACTTTATATCAACAGCTAAGCACTAAGACCATAGGATTCCAACCACCATACTCTAACAACTAGCAATACACCCTATCATATTTTAGTAGTAGCTATAGCCACCACCACCACCACTACCAGTACTGTTCTGCACATTTACTGCCGGCACCACCACCACCAGCATCTCAATAGCTGTTAGCAGCACCACCATCACCACCTCAATAGCTGTTATAACCACCACCATCACCACCCACCACCACCACCGATACCACCACAGTCACAACCATTATAACCCCTATCACAACCTTAACAAGAATGACAATCAGAGATTGCTAAAGTATGTCCCCATCCAGCCAAGCACAATTGCTCACACAAGATTGGTCACTGTGACCGTGACATTTGACACCAAAATCGATATGGTTCTTCGAAACACTAAGTACAACCTCCCACCCAAGATTAGTAATGATCCGTTCAATCGAACGAGTTATCATCCAGAAATGCAATATTACGCAATTAACTAGGTCACAGTGATTTTGACCCTTGAGCATTTAGCACAAAAATCAATATAGTTCTTTGACATTTGTAATGATACCTTCAATAGAACTCAAGTTATCATCCCGAAACACAATATTACATAATTAATTCGGTCACCATGACCTTGACCGTTGACCATTTGGCACAAAAATTGATAGGGTTCTTCGGACCACCAAGGACTAGCTACCAGGCCAGATTGGCAATGGATGGACAGATGAATGGAAAGATGGACAGACAGATGGACAAAGCAAACGCTATATAACCCCCATATATTTATAGGGGGGGGGGGGGGGGGGGCATAATCAGCAACACCACCACAACTGTCAATGTCATTAAAATAATGTTCATTGGATGTATCACCATAACTAATCATGAAGATCAAGAACTACCACCACGACAACTACGACCAACATAACCAGCACTACCGCCACTGCTGCCACCCCTAATGCAGCCACTATTACCACCACCACCACTACCACCACCACTATGGCTGCCACCACTACCACCACTAGTACTGTTGCCACCACCACCACTATTGCTGCCACTACCGCAATGACTACTGCTGCCACTACCACCAGCACCGCAACTACTGTCACCACTGCTGCCACCTCTACCACCACCACTACTGCTGCCACCACAACTATCACTACTGCTTCCATGACTACCACCACGACTACTACTGCTGCTGCCACCACTACTGCTGCAACAACTACCAACACTACTACCACCACTATTACTGCTGCCACCACTATGACTACTCCTGCCACCACTACTACTGCTGCTGTCACCACCACCACTTCTGCTGTCACCACCACTGCTGCCACTGCCACTGCCACTACTGCTGGCATCAGCACCACTACTGCTGCCACCACTATTGCTACCACCACTACAATCACCACTGCTGCCTATAGTGCAGTTTCAAAAAAGCATCCGCTTTTGTTTCTACGAGAATTCTTAATACTTACCAGATGTACTATTATGATAATGTCTATTATCTAGTCTAGCTCAAAATAAACAATTAAAACTCTGCACTCTCCTGGTCCTGCGCATACTGTGTCCGGGAATTACCATAGCCCCAGGTACCGAGTCAATTCCCAATCACAGTCAAATTTGTCTTATATTTGCCTTGACAAACAGCAAAAGCAGCTCAGCCTCACCTCAGCGGGGCAGCTGAGGCAGGGCCATAGTACATCTGGTAAGTATTAAGAATTCTCGTAGAAACAAAAGCGGATGCTTTTTTGATTCTACTTCGAATAATACTTACCAGATGTACTATTATGATAAACTCCGGATTTCGACAGCCAGGAAATACCGGTGGGAGGAGGTGAGGCTCGAACTAGCACTCATCTACCATCCAACAGAGAAGGTAGTAAAGAGACTAGAACCTTGGCATACGCTTGGGTTCCGCCATCTGACTCATAGAGTGCTAAACTTCCATGGTCTAGACCACGCTCCTCCCCCTCATTTGTCCACACACAATCCAGAGGGCTGTCAAATGGGGAAACAACACCCACCAGACCCGTATCAGCCCCAAGCCTCAGCTAGGGCAGTCCAGTAGAGTGCAAAGAAGCTACTACAACTCCTAATGTTGAAAAAATATCAGTCTATCGATTAAATTTTTAATCTGAATCGGCCTGCGCCTGAGTGCCACATAAGGAACCACTTTCTCCAGAGACACTAGTAAACCCAGTATTCTGAGAAATTGGCGCACCGTCAGATAGGCTCCTAGAGAAACCGACTCCAGAACTGCAATCAGGCTCTTGACTCTGCTCTCCGCTGGAAAAGCTATGCCATCCCTGAGATTGAAAAATATTCCCAGATAAACAAACTCCTGGGATGGAGTCAATTCTGATTTCTCTAGATTCACAATCCATCCTAGATCCTTTAGTAAGGCTAGGACTACCTGAAGATTGTTGCGCAGATTGACTGGATTCCCCGCCTTCAGCAGCCAGTCGTCTATGTAAGTATGAACAGCTATGTTTCTCCTGCGAAGATAATAGGTCATGGTGAGGACCACTTTGGTGAAGACCCTCGGAGCTGTGGTCAAGCCGAATGGAAGCGCATTGAATTCCCAAACATTGTCTTGGAACGCAAAGCGAAGGTATTTCTGAAAAGGAATGGACATTGGAATATGAAAATAAGCATCCTCCAGATCTATCGACACTACCCACATGCCTTTCCTCAAACCTGACATCACTGCCGCTACAGTCTCCATCAAAAGGATAAACTTGTTTAACGGTTTGAGATTGAGAATCGGTCTCCACCCTCCGGTGCGTTTTGGAACGAGAAACATCATTGAATAGAAGCCTGGGGATGTCTGATTGCGGCCTAAGTGAATCACATTCTTCTGCTGAAGACATTCGATTTCTGAACAAAAAGCCTCTAGACGATCGGATTCCCTTGGAACGGGAGTCCATACTGGAGTCGATGTTAACGGAACTAACGATTGATGGATGAGCCAGTCCGGTTCATAGCCGTTTGTTAACAATTGACAGACCAAACAATCTTGCATGACCTGTTCCCACTGGTTTGAGAACAGTTGAATTCTGCCTCCGACAGAAGAAATCTGCACACAATTCGCGATCGATATTGCATGAGATGACGTTAATTCGCCCAGGTGAAGATCCTCTACTCCCCTCGTTCCTGGTGTTACCGGAACGGATCCCACCGGAAACCCATCAGGACCATCCCCCATGGCCACCCCGTGGTTTCTTGGCATATGACGGTCTGGAACAGCCACCACGGTTATCCTTACGGTAGCCGCCGCGACCCGAACCACCACCCTTCCTATCCTCCTCATACGGCCTCTTACTAGAGGACTTGTATGAGGAAGAATGACCAGGACCTTGCGAACCGGATGCCTGATGGCTATCATGGCCAGAAGGATGGAAGGGTGGTCTTTGGCGCTGCCTCTGCTGCTCCTGTCAGTGCTGCTTGTAGGACTGTTGCGGCCGAGTCCTTTTCGTCGACTTCCATGACTTGCCAACTACTTCTTGCTCCGCAACCATTGACGCAACCTTGGATAAGGTTTGCCGTGCCGAGCCACCGAACAAGCCTGGACCAATCAATGGCGTGGAAGATAACGCAGCCCTCATCTCAGGTCCTGGTTCCACAAAATCGAGAACCATTCTCCGTCACTCAGCCAAAGATCTCGTGATCACCCTGGCCAGGCAATCCTGAGATAGGCGCATGGTGTCCCGGATAATTCCGGGAGCAGCCTCTGGCACTAACCCACCTTCCGCAGTGCAGGTCAGCATACCCTGCAGGACGGTACAACCGTGCGAAAGCACCGCCATGGCAGCTCTCACCGCATCCTCAATGAGGGTCAACTCATTGAAAGGATCTTTATTAGTCTGGGAAACTAACAGATGTGAACATCCCTTAGCCTTGCCAACTAACGGCCTATTCAGCGCCTCTCTCTCCGGAAAATGGACCCTTCTCCTAATCCCTTTCGGGGCCTTCGGAAGCGTAAGGTCCGGCTGGACCATACTATACGCCGCCACCTCCAACATGTCAGAGGTCAACGTATTCAAAGGCAGAGCAGGCATGGCCGAAGAGCCACTGGACAGAGCGCTAGCCACTCGCTCTGACATCCGCTCCATTGCCGGATCGCGCTGAGATCCCTGATCTGATGCCAACTCTAGATGGCTGGACATCCATTCAAGGACCTCCATCTATTCAGCCTCGGTGGAAAATGACGACTCATCCAACAAGGGACTGCCGTTCTCATCTTCTTTCTCGCCCTTGGATGAGACAGACACCAACGATCCATGCTGAGGACTGCGAACTTGCTTACTAGTGTAAAGAATGCCTGCCGACCATGCACTCATGGCTCCAGTATCCAACGACTCGCCGGACACGGACTCACTGAGATCCATCGCCACCAGCACGGGAGCCGGGATCACAGCCGCATTACTTACGGTGGACAACGGAAACCCGATAGAGCCTGTAGCCACCGGCGCCGGGATGCCATCCGAAGCCGTCAAACACGACTCCAACGCAGCACGGTCTGAACAAAATCTGAATGGAAGATGCCCGACGGAACGTCAACATCACCACCCGGCTGGCAAACCCGTACATAACCCGAAGGTGAACCTTGGGACATACCGGGTACAGCCATCGTGGAAAGATCCGGCATGCCGGAATCCTCCATGAGCAAAAGCTCCTCCTCCTCTGCCATCATCTCTTGAGCCAATGCAACAGGAGGGACAGGTGCAACACCCTCCGCAGCACTGACCGGACCACCGAAAGGTAGTCCTGCACCAGGCTGCACCGACGGGATCGTGGATTGCAGGGACTCAAACATGGCTTTAAACTTGGCCACCCAAACACCCAAAGCCGAGTCCATCCTCTCATTCAGGCACTCCTCCAAGCCTCTGTTGGACGCCTGATCTGCCTTGGCCGCCTTGTCCCTCACGATTCTGTCCAGTTGCGCACGCCGATCACGGTCGAACTCTGCCACTAACTCCGACGACCACTTCACACAAACATCGCACGGACTTCCCACCTTGCACTTCGCGCAAGCTACACAGTGGTGACCAGCACATCTCTGTTTCATGAACCGATTGCATTTGGTACACAAGGTATCCAGGCCTTTAGCTCTCTGCGAACACAAAGTAAGAATTAAAATGCTGCACATGACATGGATGACGAGCAAATGCACAATGACTTGATTGTAATCTTAGAATTACTTAGAAACATTAACTTTCTCTTAAATTAATGATAATCAAGACATAAGGCAGGAGATATTTGAACATTTTTAGAGTGAAAATTAATGAACACGCTTGGTAATTAACGAACCGTTAAAATAACCAAGAAAAACGTACTGATCACTACAAACACCTTCATCACTGAAGTGAAGACTAATGATCGGCACAATTAGAGTGCAGAGATACGCCAAGCCAAGACAAACATAACTCATGGGCGCCGCGATCTTGGCTAAGAGCGCATGCAAGAGAAATTAACCGAGTACCCGCATAATGCTTAAACAGTTAAGGGTACCAGACCGACTCCAACAATGGCTACCATTTTAAAACAATTTAAGGAAAATTCAATCATTCATTACGGCACGAGAGTATAAATTCTAGATTGATACAACCTGCCCCTGAGATGATTTCCCTTTGTCTTCCATGATGCCAGAAACAGAACACTCCAACTAAGCTGATATCCGTTCAAAATTGAAAATTTAAATGAGCTAGAAAAACGTGACTATCCAAGTCAGTAAAATAGACGAATCTGACTGTGATTGGGAATTGACTCGGTACCTGGGGCTATGGTAATTCCCGGACACAGTATGGGCAGGACCAGGAGAGTGCGGAGTTTTAATTGTTTATTTTGAGCTAGACTAGATAATAGACATTATCATAATAGTACATCTGGTAAGTATTATTCGAAGTAGAATATAATTACTTTCAGAATGTACGATTTACTTTTAAGAGTAATCAACAGAGCACACAGTTCAAAGTACAACAACCAGGAATTATGTTGTGTTATTTTCTTTAATTAGACATGACAACCGAATCAAAAAGGAAAAATTAGTACACAGCTTGAAATTGCTAAAAGAATTAAAAAGAATTATGTTCAGGGATTATTGCCTAACTCTCTGCAACTAAGTACATACTTGGTATTTCACGACAGACTCAGGGTGTGCAGCAAAAGAAATAAAATTATATGGCGATTCGACTGAGTAACTAGATGGTTTTCTCAATGACAAAGGTGTTACCTCGCTATTGTTAGCTGGTTTACCATAGAGATTTGTGTTTTGATTAGGACTTAGTGAACACATGCGTGAATCGATAAAAAAACAACCACAATGGATACATGCGCGAATGGATTATAACTGTATTCTTTTACTGCTGAATGATGAGTTTTAAATTTTTTCACAATTTTTTGATTTTTTTCAATTACATCGTAGAAAATCGTGATTTTTTAAAAATCACGATTTTCGATTAAATCGAAAAATCGTGCAAGCCTACTGCCACCACCACTGCTGGCACGACCACTACTGCTTCCACCACCACTGCTGTTACTGCTGCCACCACAACTACTGCTACCCCATCCACTACTGCTGCCACAACCACCTCCACCAACACTGCCGCAACCGCCACCCGTGCTATATTGTACCACCACCACATTAAGCACCATTATCAATGTGTTATTTGCTCATAAGAATGCAGGTAACAGACCTCATACTGAGTGTTAGCTCACCTGTTTCTGGGTCCTGGCTATACGTTATATCCAAGGAGAGAAGAATTAGAAGAATTCTGTGTATATTATGCAAATGCATTGCTATCCAATTGAAATGTAACATTAGATAACACCACTTGCTTTATTTGTCACAACACTGAAAAAAATGTCACTCAAAATTCTCTACATCTCTGTGAAGCTACTTCAATAAATGTAACTTATCTGTTTAACGCTTAAATTTGGTCAAGAAAATGTCAGGTTTCTCATAGAATATGTCCATTTGCAGACCAAGAGAAGACTATTTTTGAAAAGCTATCACTGAAATGACCGGGCAGTGGTAAATTTTCTAAATAGTCTCCTCTTAGGCCGTGTTCTCATGAGAGACGTAATCAGGAATAATGCCATGCTGTAGCCGTTATTCCTGATTAACTTTCTAGTGAGAACACGGCCTTAGTCTGTAAATGGACATTCCTCAAGACCACTGCAGAGACCAATGTTGTCCGACTTCGCTATGAAAAAGTTAATTCTTGTTTCTTCAACAAGGTCAAAATAGACGCTGGTAGTGATGTCAGTAATGAAATGTATTTTTGAAAATTTACCACTAGAATGACTGGCTTGGTTATCGAGACAGTCATTTCAGTGGTAAATTTTCAAAAGCAGTCTTCTCTTGGTCTGCAATTGGACATTTCTCAATACAACTGCAGAAGCCATTTTTTGCTGATATAAGTGTGAAAGGGTTAACTATTACACAACATACAGAGAAAACATAATCTCAATATAAATTAACGATTAAATTTGATCACATTTCTTACACCCGCTATGGAGCATATTTAAATGCTTTAACACCTCAGTCAATCATTAGTGATCATAAACAGATGATAAAGCTAGCTGTTTCTACACCTAGCAGACTTCACACTCAGCAGTTATTGACATCTGCCAATAGTTAATAATCAGGTAACAGCTCAAGGCACAGAAACATCAATAGATTTACCATTTCTATGCTAAACATCCGGAAACATGGTCGCCAGAGTGATATATATAATGCCAGCTGAATATCTAGAAAATAATTTGAGTGAAGGTTATTGTTGACTATGGCACAACAGTGACTTTCAGTCAAACTTCTGTCAAACTGTTTTCTAAATATTATAAGCGGAAGTTAACGGAAGCATACGCAGTAATGAAAATCAATAACATATAGCATAAAATGTATTTCTAAGTGAGGGAATAAAATTCAATAAGGTTTTCAGGATCAGCCAATGAGTCAGAGAACAGGTAATGGGATAAGAGACAACTTGAATTTGATGCTTTTCACTCTGTATGCTAGAGATTCAAACCATGTTAGTCGTAATTCAGAAGGGGAAGAGTTAACCTCTCCAACTCTGAAATGTGCACTATATCTATTTGAAGGTAAGCATATAGGAGGAAATTACTTTGGAATTATATTAATGGAAAATATTCTTTAATTTTAAAATATATTTAAAAAAAAAATTTAACTAGAAGCCAGTATTGCCATAAGCCACATTGCCTTTCAGTCAAATTAATTCAAATATATACATTTCAGCTTAGTTTGTCAATATTGAAAATAATGTGTCTGGTTTGTGATGTTGAAAGTGTTTATTCTATTGTTAAATCGAGCACCAGCTGAGCAGCAGTGATGATCAATAGTTATAATAGAAGATTAGGGACCTATCTTATGAAGGAGGCGGCACAGAGAAATTATTCAAAATAATCATTAACGCTTTAACACTCAATCTGGCCAAAAGTGGCTTTTGCAGTGGTCTTGAGAAATGCCCATTTGCAGACTAGGAGACTATGTTTGAGAATTCACAACTTGAATGACTGGTTCGATAACAAAGCCAGTTATTCCAGCTATAAATTTTCAAAACTAATCTCTTTGTCTGCAAATGGATATTTTCTATAAGAAATTTGAAATTTTCTTGAACAAATTTGAGAGTTAAAGGTTAAGACATGTTTGGTTGAATTATCAACTGACACTATTCAGTTTCTTTCTTTTATTAAAGATTCTTTATCAGTCTGGACAGAAAATGTCACAGTACTATTGCAACATTGTGTGTGTGTGTGTGTGCATGTGTGCGTGCGTGCGTGCGTGCGTGCGTGCATGCGTGCGTGTGTGTGTGTGTCTGTATGCCCGTGTGTGCACATGTGCGTGATTGCACTCATGTGCATGCCCAGCACTATAACATCAATGTGAATTAATGTCTGATGCTTGGTCTGCTACTGTCAGATCCAAAAGTCTGAATGATCTAAAATCTGGAGCTCACTTCCTTATATACCCCCATGGCCTAGGGGTCATATGACCTCATGTCACGTGATCAAATTGGCCAAATATTGGTTGGTGGCTTTGGCGGTTGTTGGCAGTCTGGAGGCCAAGTGTAGCTTTGGTGATTTAAGGTCAAGGTGGTCCTTGGTACATTTGTGTGGTCCTTGATGGTTTAGGGGGTTTGCAGTTTGGAGGCCAAGATGGTTCTTATGGTTGTTGGTAGCTTTGATGGCTTGTGGTCAAAGTGATCCTTGGCAGTTTTTGGGCTCCAGGTGGTTCTTGGCAGTTTTTGCTGTGTTTAGGGCATTTTGTTCATGGTTGGTGAGCCACTATGGTTGTTGACGGTTTGTTGGACGTTTTTGCTATTTCCTTGAGCAAAAACAGTTTTTGGTAATTTCTGACAGCGAGTGGGGCCCAAAAGGGTGTTTGACATTTGCTTAGGAATATATACACCTGTGCAAAAGTTAAGCACCACCCTATTTTTACGCACATGCGAGGGTATATTCATGTGCTATGAAGAAAGCAATAGCATAAACATTTATGTACCCATCCATCTTAGTGCAAGAGGTAATAATGCAACTAGAGGAATGCTGATTATGATGGTGGGGAAACACTGTATGTTTTTGTTTGAACTTGAAAACGAGGCCTGAATATGGTTACGTTGACACAACTGACAACTATTGCCCTACAGTTGACACACGTGGCTAGATTGTCATTAATGGTGTCTGAAAACGAAGTTTAACATCTGTGCACGAGTTTGAGACTGTCATTATTAATACCGGGTATATCCACCTTGTGCCTGGATGACGGGCTGGACACGACGTCTCATGCTGGTCACCAACCGACTGATACGCCATTGTGGTATTCGTTGCCATTCAAGATGGAGTGCGTCTGTTAATTCCTGTAGGTTCTGCACAGGAGGATCCCTCCTTCTCACCATGTTTCCCAGAATGTCCCAGATATGCTCAATAGGGTTCATGTCAGGGCTCCTTGCTGGCCATGGTAGGGTTTCGATGGCATTCTGGCGGAGGTATTCATGCACGGCTCTAGCACGATGTGGTCGGGCGTTGTCATCCATGAATATAGGGTGGGTTCCAGGTGCATGATTTACAAAATGAGGGACCACAACTCTATCCAGTATGGAATCTTGATATCTTTGTCCATTTAGTGTTTCAGGTACAGTCAACAGATCCAGCTTACAATCAAATGAGATGCACCCCCATATCATAACGGAACCTCCACCAAATGGAACTTCTTCCATGATGTTACGTTGGTCGTACGCCGTGCGTCTGGACCTCCATACACGAGTTCGACCATCTGTGGCATGAAGCAGGAACCGACTTTCATCGGACCAGTGTACCCATCTCCAGGATCTCATGTTCCAGTGTCTTCTTTCGTTGCACCACCTCAGACGCTCCTCTTTGTGGTGTGCAGTGAGGAGAGGATGTCTGACAGGTCTCCTACCTTTCATGCCAGCAGCATACAGTCTCCTTTTGACGGTAGACATTGACACTCTATTGCGCGTTTCCCATTGCTGGCTGAGCACTCTGCTGTTGGTGAATGGAGATCTCCTAACAAGGCGTACTAGGGCTCGATCATCACGGGCAGTAGTCTTCTTCGGTCTTCCAGATCTAGGCCTGTCCTTCACCTCGTTAGTTTGCCCATGTTTTGCAATCAAACGACTGATTACAGTATGGTTAATGTTCAGCTGTCTGCCAATCTCTCTGCATGACATACCAGCGGTATGCATGCCTATGATTTGCCATTTCACATGATCACTTAACCTTCGTCTTGCCATAGCGGTTCACAATCAAGAGCTAATTCTCTCTGTACAAATAAACCACGGTCATGAACACAAAATTCCTAATCTTGTCGCCTAAATCTGTATGTAATGTTCTACACCTCAAACTGGACTTTTACATAACTGAACACGTGTGCTGTTTCCCGCCACGCACGGACATCAAGCGGCGTGAAGTCATGCATGCATGTGCATTTCGTACTTGGAATTATGTCAGCTAACGCGGGGACAAAAAGTATGGCAGCCTAGTTGTACCATCATGTTTCTACGTTCTATTGTTTTTGCTGGTGCTTAACTTTTGCACAGGTGTATAGATAAAACACACAGGGGTTGATTCAGTCTTTATAGCATTTTGCTCAATTGCATAACTCATCAGAGGTGAGTATGCATTTATATACTATAACTAAGTATGAGTGGTTGTGATGTAAGAATAAGAAATGATCTGTAGAATATTTTGAACATAATATCCTGAGGTAGCAATCCAATTATATTAAAAATATTCAACAGTACATTTTATTCTGTTTGGAATAGTTATTTCTGAACTGTACTGTACAGTCAAATCTGCTGGAATTACTTATGGCTTGGGGGGTCAAAGAAATGTGGTTTTATAAATCAGGATACATGTGGGCATGGGGAGTCACAGTCTTATAGAACCACATATTGTGGCTAAACATCTGCTGACCAGTAAGATGGTTATTTAAAACAGGTTTGACAGCACATGACATGTCAACTAATTCTAGACTTTTTCGTTACATGTATCTTACCTGTGGTCTCAGTGAGAATGACCTTGAACTTCTCGCTAAATTCTCGTTCCAAATCATCTCTCAGTGTTACATTGATTGTGGTTGATGCCATACCATCGGCAAACAACACATGCCCATTGGAGTTAACATAGTCAATATCTGCGGTCGCGGAGAGATTCCTTAATGTATATTTTGCAGTGACCAGACTGTAAGACCCACCATGGCGGATTACGGGAACAAATGCAAATTTTAACTCCTCTTTGACTGTGAAAATAACATAAAAAGCTGAGTAAATTTGTTATAGTAAGTCTGAGTTAACAGTCCTTCCTGGCCAATTGATAAAAAATGTGAAATAGGGCAAGTTATTCCAAAGATAAGTTGTACATGTCATGTATACACACAAGCGCGGGCTCGTATGCCCGTACGCGCACACTCACACAGACACACGCATGCAGGCACACACGTACATCAAAGCAATGCTTTTACCACAGACAAGCATGAACATATTTTAATCTATTAAGCATTTAATGGCCAATTTTGGTAAAAACAAATTTAAATATCCGAATTCACTGAACGTCCATTTGCAGATGACTATTTTTGGTAGATTTAACACTGGAATGACTGGCACGTTTATCAAACCTGGCATTTTCTAATGGTAACATGTGCAAAATAGTATTCCCTTCGTCTGCAAATGGGCATTCTTCATGGCAACTGTAGAGGCTGGTTGCAGCCAGATTGACCAGCAAATGGGTAAAGAAATTTCAATGAATCTGGATTCATACCTGTAATCTCCATAGCATCCTCGGCAAATTCAATCACTCCCTCTGCATTGTCATTTTTATCAATTATGACCTTCTTTACATGTGTCTGACCAATAGCAGGGGGCATATCTCGCTGAAGACCATTCACAACATGGAAATCAGCATCTCTATTGTGCAAGGACAGAAAAAGAAGCAATGAACAATGGTTACAATGGGATGGAAAAACATCCTCACATTGACACATGATCAATTATAACATGTGATATACTGCTTACAAACTGTATGAGACTCATCCACTCCATGATTGGTTTCAAATTCTTTGGTGCTCCTCAGGGAGAGGCTGGATTCAAACTCACAACCTAGGCATAATCAAAGCTGACTCAAAAAAGCATCCGCTTTTGTTTCTACAAGAATTGATAATACTTACCAGATGCACTATTATGATAATGTCTATTATCTAGTCTAGCTCAAAATAAACACCTAAAAACTCTGCACTCTCCATGGTCCTGCCCATATTGTGTCCGGGAATTACCATTAGCCTCCAGGTACTGAGTCAATTCCCAACTACAGTCAGATTTATCTTATATTTGTCTTGACAAACAATGAAAGCAGCTCAGCCTCACCTCAGGGGGGTGGCTGAGGGAGGCCATATTACATCTTTAAGTATTATCAATTCTCATAGAAACAAAAGTGGATGCTTGTTTGATTCTACCTCGAAAAATACTTACCAGATATACTATTATGATAAACTCCGGATTTCAACAGCCAAGAAACGCCGGTGGGTGGAGGTGAGGCTCGAAACAGCTCTCATCTACCATCCGACAAAGAAGGTTGTGAAGAGACTGGGAACTCCAGCATACACTTGGGTCCCGCCACCTGACTCATAGAGTGATAAACTTCCATGGTCTAGACTGCGCTCTCCCCCCCCCACACACCCTCATTTGTCCGCACAAATCCCAGAGGGCTGTCAAAAAGGGAGGCAACACCCACCAGACCCGTGTCAGCCCCAAATTCTGGCTAGGGCAGTCCAGGAGAGTGCAATGAAGCTACTACAACTTCTAATTTTGAAAAAGATATTAGTATTTTGATTAAATTTTCAAATTTGAATGAGTCTATTGTCTGATGCAATGAATAAGAAAACTCTTGAACCAGACTTTTCACTTAATCAGTCTGGGAATTTGACTGTAAGTAAAATAACATTATTAGTCACTTAATTAAGAAACACTCACCATTCTGAGTGCTTGGTCTTTCTTGATCATCGCAGGAGTTTCGCCCAATCCATGGTCATTCACAGTCCATATGCATCACCAGTGTCAGTGCCTGTGGAAGAACCTTATGAAGTATGTGTTAAGAGTGGTCGGACATGGCTTAACTGAGATTCGACAAATTGGTGATGGCTACCGGATTAAGTGTGCTGGAGATATCGCAAAGGTAGAAATCAGTAAATGACGACTCGGCATGCCATTGTGCTACAGACATCACCTCCTCTAATGAGATACCCTAGTGCATGGACTTGATGGGCATTCGCATGATCAATCTGCTTTCCTGTTGCGACTTTATGCGACATCTGAATAGCATCGACTATCCAATGAGAAATAGTATCTTTCGAGGTACGAAGATGAGGCACTTTGAGACATAACCACAGAGATTTCTGGTAATCTCTGCACTCCTCAGTACATTTCTTATACATCTTCAGACATCTGACAGGACACCAAGCAGAAGAGCTTGGATCATGCCCAACTAAATTTGGCAAATTGATCAGCTGTCCTGGATATTTAAGTGATTGATTCTTTGCCAGGAAACAAAGATGTGGTAATAGTCTTAAACCTTCACCAGTAACAACAAAACGGTCTTGTTCGGAAGAAAGTGCATGAATTTCACTTCTCCTTCTCGCCGATGCGGTTGCAACCAAGAAAACTGACTTAATAGTCAACAGTTTAATATCTATAGATCTAATTGGTTCAAAGGGAGCATGCCCTAAAACCTGTAGAACAAGAGATAGATTCCATGCTGGAATAGGAATTGGCTGTCTAGGCCGCAGATTGCTCATTCCTTTAATAACTTCATTTAAGGTGTCATTTTCCACTCCTACTAGGGCAAGACTGAGAACGACTGAAGCTAACACAGACTTATATGCTGCTAGGGTTGAATGTACAAGTTTGTCAACCGTGTATAAATGACAGATAAAATCTGCTACATGTTGAACAGATGCAGAAAAGGGATTAATATCTCTTCCCTTACACTATTCTGCAAATTTGTTGATTCTATAATTATATGTTCTGGTGGTTCACCCCCTTCTGGCTGAAGTGACAAATTTTGCTCGCTGCTTGATAACATCCACGCAGTCAACTGGAACATCTCAGGTCTGTCGTGCTGATACAGATCCTTGTTCTGAAATATCAGATCCCTTCTGTCTGGAAGAGGGATTGGATTGCAGACCAGAAGGTCTAGCAGATCCGTAAACCATGATCAGCCTGGTCAATGAGGGGCAATCAGTATTACTTGGCATATGCCCTCTCTTATCTTTGCCAGAGCTTTTGGGATGAGAATCGTTGGAGGATACGCATACGCGTACATTCCTTTCAAACTTATCGCCAGTGCGTCTACTGCTAGAGCTAGTGGGTCTGTGATCGGTGACACGTATGTGACCATCTTTGTGTTTCCTTTCATGACAAATAGATCCACATTTGGCTTGCCCCAATGTTTGAATAGAGACTCTGCTACCGATTGGTTGAGCTGCCATTCCGTCGGATGACAAACCGTCCTTCGACTGAGAGCATCCGCTAGGATGTTCAATCTTCCTGGAATGTGTGCTGCCTGAAGAATAACATTCCTCTCTTGGCACCACAGCAGAAGGTTCCATATCATCATGCACAACTCCGGTGACCTCGTCCTGCCTTGGCGGTTCAAATAGGACACGACCGTGGAATTGTCTGTCCTTATTAGGACAATCTTGTCTCAGATTAAGCTCTCAAATTTTGGAAGTGCTAATGCCACCGCTAATAATTTGAGAACATTTATATGTTTCTGTGCATTGGTCCAATCCCATTCCCCTAAAACTGACAGATCATCCAATGCTGCTCCCCAACCCGTCATCGATGCATCCGTGAAGATGGACATCTGAGGTTGAGGAGGTTGTAGAGGAACACCTCGCAGGAGATTCTGTTCTGATAACCACCACTGAAGAGGAAATATTAATGGTTATTTTACTGGAATCCTCAGAGATAACGGATCCGTTCTCTGTGACCAGAATGACATCAAATACATCTGAATCGGCCTGCACCTGAGTGCCGCATAAGGTACCACCGTCTCCAAAGATACTAGAAAACCCAGTATTCTGAGAAATTGATGCGCCATAAGATAGGCTCCTAGAGAAATTGACCCAGAACCGCAATCAAACTCTTGACTCTGCTCTCCACCGGAAAAGCCACACCATCCCTGAGATTGAAAAGAATTCCCAGATACACAAACTCCTGGGATGGAGTCAATTCTGTTTTCTCTAGATTCACAATCCGTCCTAGGTCCTTTAGTAAGGCCAGGACTACCTGAAGAACGTTGAGCAGAGTGACTGGATTCCCCGCCTTCAGCAGCCGTCTATGTAAGTATGAACAGCTATGTTTTTCCTGTGAAGAAGTCATGGTGAGAACCACTTTGGTGAGCATTGAACTCCCACACATTGTCTTGGAATGTAAAGCGAAGGTATTTCTGAAAAGAAATTGACAATATGAAAATATACATCCTTCAGATCTATCAATACTGCCCACATGCCTTTTCTCAGCTCTGTCATCACCACTGCCACAGTCTCCATCTGAAATTTTGGTGAAAGAATGAATTTGTTCAGCGGTTTCAGGTTGAGAATCGGTTTCCAACCTCTGGTGCATTTCGAAACTTATCGAATAGAAGCCCCGGGAGGACTGATTGCGGACTAAATGAATCGCATTCTTTCGCTGAAGATCTTTGATTTCTGAGAAAATGACATCTAGACAATCAGATTCTCTTGCAATGGGAGTCCATACAGGAGTCGATGTTAACGGAACTAACGATTGACGAATGAGCCAATCGGGTTCATAGCCATTTCTTAGCCAATGACAGACTAAACAATCTTGCATGACCTGTTCCCACTGGTTTGAGAACAGTTGAAGTCTGCCTCCGATGGTAGGAATCTGCATACAGCTCGTGGTCTGTTCCATTGCCGGATCGCACTGAGATCCCTGGTCAGATGTCAACCCGAGACGGTTGGACATCCAGCAAAGGATCTTCACCAATTCAGCTTCGGTGCAGAACGATGACTCCTCCATTAAAGGACTGCCATTTTCGTCCTCCTTCTCAACCTTGGATGAGAAGGCCACCGACAATCCATGCTGAGAGCTACGGACCAAACTTCCAATTCAAAGCGGGTCCATGGCTCGACTACTCGTGGCTCAAGCGTCTAGCGAATCACCAGACATGGAATCACCACAACCCATCGGCTCCAGCATGGGAGCCGGGACAACATCCGCTAATACAGCAGAACATGTGACTCTGAGAGGAGCCACATACCAGCATCCATGATGCTGATGGGAGCCGTAAAACACGGCTCAGATGGCACTCCGGATAGAGTGAAATCCGGGTGGAAGATGGCCGATGGAACATCGACATCACCACCTGGCTGACAGACCCATACAAAACCCGGGGGTGACCAGCAGGAAAGACTGGAATCCATTATTTGAGAAAGTTCTGGCATGCTAGAGTCTTCCATCAGAAGATCTTCCTCCTCCGCCGTCGGCTCTTGAGCCGGTGCGAGAGAATAAACGAAATCTAGGATTTCTTTTTTCACGAGAGAGTTGATACTTACCTCCCTAATACTTTTGATATTGCTAAATATTGGCTTTCACTCAATAAAACACTCAGATTAAAAACAGTTAGGTGCCCCTACTGGGCAGGTAGTCAGAGGTAGTCCGGCGGATGCCAGCCCCACCACCGCGCATGCGCCGACTACTACTTCCTCTGACTAATTTATTGGCTAACACATGCAACTACCAAGAGCCTGAAGACCGAGCCTCTGTGGGGTGGAGAGGCCGGGTCCGTATCTAGGGAGGTAAGTATCAACTCTCTCGTGAAATAAACGAAATCTAGGATTTCTTTTTTCACGAGAGAGTTGATACTTACCTCCCTAATACTTTGGATATTGCTAAATATTGGCTTTCACTCAATAAACACTCAGATTTAAAACAGTTAGGTGCCCCTACTGGGCAGGGAGTCAGAGCGTAGTCTGGCGGATGCCAGCCCCACCACCGCGCATGTGCAGACTAGCACTTCCTCTGACTAGATTATTGGCTGACACACATGCAACTATTAAGAGCCTGAAGACCGAGCCTCTGTGGGGTGGAGAGGCCGGGTCCGTATCTAGGGAGGTAAGTATCAACTCTCTCGTGAAAAAAGAAATCCTAGATTTCGTTTATTTCACTTCAAGAGTATACTTACCTCCCTAATACTTTTGATATTGCCAGAATTCGAAAGTGAATCTGGCGGGAGGGAGGCGAGGTCAAAAGACCAGCTCATCCCTATACGCTTTTCTGCGTTTAAGGCACTTAAACTTCTGAAACTGTAAGAAAAAACAGTCAGGATTTGACTAACCATCGGATAACACCACCGATGTATGAGAGATGACCGAATGTCATATGCGCTCCCCCCCCTCCTTCCTGGGAGGAAGAGTCGACTGACCTCAATGTCCTATACGCTCTCTACGTACAAGTGCCATGTACTACAGGACAGAGACGAAAAAGCTCCATTTTCGTAACTCTCAACAATGAACCACACAAATACACAAACCATCACCATATTAATAACGGGTAATCGTGACAATACAATCAACAACGGACAACACATGAACAAGACTGACCTTGTTGACAATGGCTGCTGACATCATCTTCCCATCGGTAAAGACTGATGCAGGCCCAAAAATGTGGGTGTTTCCATAAATTAATTGTGATATATATAAGTAATGAGGAAATCACCTCAAAAAATATAAACCGATTTATTTTTTCAAAACCGACAAGGCGAGAGGATTAGAGGTGTCACGGAGATAATGGTCTGTAAAACTTGACTCACAGTGCCACTGAGCCACCGACATAATATCATCCACAGGGACCCCATTAAATAGGGCCGTGGATGTCACTACGCCGCGGACACTGTGAGCCTTGGCCACGTCAACCTGTTTCCCGGTGGCGGATTTATGGCAAAACTGAATGCATTCCACAATCCACCTGGAAATGGTGTCCTTAGAAGCCCTCCCATGGGGTTCAATATATGACAACCATAACGCTGACTGGTCGGTGCGCCATGCCGCCGTACGTTGTTTGTACCGGCGCAGCGCCCGGACGGGACACCATGCTTTAGAATTAGGATCATATCTAGTTAAAGCAGGCAAAATAATAGGTTGACCTGGATATTTCAACGACTGATTTTTAGCCAAGAAATTAATCCTAGGTAGCAGCTTAAGGCCTTCCCCTGAAACCACAAAACGGTCATCCTCGGCTGATAAGGCATGAATCTCACTCCTACGCCTAGCCGAGGCCGCAGCAATTAAAAACACAGTCTTCAGTGTTAATAGTTTCATAGAAATGGAACTAAGTGGTTCAAAAGGCTTATCACCTAGTACTTGAAGCACTAGCGATAAACTCCAAGACGGAATCACAGGAGGATTCCTTGGTCTTAGATTGCCCATGCCTTTAATTAATACATTCAATGTATTTACTTCATCACTTCCCCTCTTAGCCAAGCAAGGAATAACAGACATTAATGCTGACTTATAACCAGCAATAGAGTTAGGCTTGAGGCTATAGGCATCATAGAGGTGACAGAGGAAATCAGCTACTACTTGAATAGATGAATCCATTGGATCAATACATCTTTTTGAGCACCATTCTGCAAATCTGTTGATTTTATAATTATATGCTCTGGAGGTTGACCCCCTCCTGGCTTTGGCCATAAACATGGCTGCTTGCTCAGAAAAGCCCTCCTTAATTCTAGATTCCTTGACAACATCCACGCAGTCAATCTGAACATTGACGGATTGTTGTGAAGGGCCTTGCCCTGGAAGATAATATCGTCCATCAGAGGCAGAGGAACCGGATTGCAGACCAGAAGGTCCAGCAGATCCGTATACCAAGATCGGCTTGGCCAATCCGGGGCGATCAGAAGCACTTGGCATTCCTCCTGTCTGATTTTCTGAAGAATTTTTTGGAATCAGGATTGCTGGAGGGAATGCGTATGCATACATTCTCCCCCAGCTGATAGCTAACGCATCTGTTGCGAAAGCGCTTGGATCCGGAATCGGAGAGACGTACGTCGTCATCTTCGCATTCTTCTTCGTTGCGAACAAATCGATGTTGGGTTTCCCCCAATGGTCGAACAGACGATCCGCCACACATTGATTTAGTTGCCATTCCGTGGGTAAAACACTCATCCTTCGGCTCAATGAGTCTGCTAGCAGGTTTAACCTTCCCGGAATATGAACTGCTTTCAAGGTAATCTGGTGATCCAGACACCAACAAAGCAGTTTCCATGTCATCATACAGAGACTGGGCGACTTCGTTCCGCCCTGGCGGTTTATGTAAGTCACAACTGTTGAGTTGTCTGAACGAATAAGAACAATCTTGCCCTGAACTTTCTGTAAGAAATGTTCCAGGCCCAGGACTACTGCTCTTAGCTCCAGTAGATTTATATGTTCCTGTGACTGTTCCAGATTCCAAAGCCCTGATATCGTGGATTCTTCCAGGCAAGCTCCCCAGCCCTCCATCGATGCATCTGTATACACAGTCACCTGAGGGTGGGGAGGGGTTAGCAAAACCCCCGGTAAGAGATTCTCTGTATTCAACCACCATTGCAGGTGGTGAATCAGAGGCGCCAACACTGACACATTCGAGTCCAGCGAACCTGTACT